>JBBPBP010001229.1:0-13017 GCA_037974735.1 Cicer chorassanicum
GGAGGACGAAAATGACCTAAATGTTCAACCAATGACACAAAATCACTTATTGGATGCACAAGATTGGTTAAAAACCCTAATTGGACGAGAATAAGCCTTGGGAGGACGAAAAAGACCTAAATGTTCAACCAATGACACAGAATCACTTATTGGATGCACAAGAATGGTTAAAAACCCTAATTGGACGAGAATAAGCCTTAGGAGGACGAAAATGACCTAAATGTTCAACCAATGACACAAAATCACTTATTGGATGCACAAGATTTGTTAAAACCCCTAATTGGACGAGAAAATGTCTTGGGTGGACGAAAATTACCGAAATGTTCAACCAATGACACAAATGTACTTATTGGATGCACAAGATTTGTTAAAAACTCTAATTTGATGAGAATAAGCCTAGGGAGCACGAAAATAACCTAAAGGTTCAACCAATGACACAAAATAACTTATTGGATGCACAAGATTGGTTAAAAACCCTAATTGGACGAGAATAAGCCTTGGGAGGACGAAAATGACCTAAATGTTCAACCAATGACACAAATGTACTTATTGGATGCACAAGATTGGTTAAAAACCCTAATTGGACGACAAAAGCCTTGGGAGGACGAAAATGACCTAAATGCTCAACCAATGACACAAAATCACTTATTGGATGCACAAGATTTGTTAAAACCCCTAATTGGACGAGAAAATGTCTTGGGTGGACGAAAATTACCGAAATGTTCAACCAATGACACAAATGTACTTATTGGATGCACAAGATTTGTTAAAAACTCTAATTTGATGAGAATAAGCCTAGGGAGCACGAAAATGACGTAAAGGTTCAACCAATGACACAAAATAACTTATTGGATGCACAAGATTGGTTAAAAACCCTAATTGGACGAGAATAAGCCTAGGGAGGACGAAAATGACCTAAATGTTCAAACAATGACACAAAATCACTTATTGGATGCACAAGATTGGTTAAAAACCCTAATTGGACGAGAATAAGCCTAGGGAGGACGAAAATGACCTAAATGTTCAATCAATGACACAAAATCACTTATTGGATGCACAAGATTGGTTTAAAACTCTAATTTGATGAGAATAAGCCTAGGGAGGACGAAAATGACCTAAATGTTCAACCAATGACACAAAATAACTTATTGGATGCACAAGATTGGTTAAAAACCCTAATAGGACGAGAATAAGTCTTGGGATGACGAAAATGACCTAAATGTTCAACCAATGACACAAAATCACTTATTGGATGCAGAAGATTGGTTAAAAACCCTAATTGGTAGAGAATGAGCCTAGGGAGGACGAAAATGAGGTAAATGTTCAACCAATGACACAAAATCACTTATTGGATGCACAAGATTGGTTAAAAACCCTAATTGGACGAGAATAAGCATTAGGAGGACGAAAATGACCTAAATGTTCAACCAATGACACAAAATCACTTATTGGATGCACAAGATTGGTTAAAAACCCTAATTGGACGAGAATAAGCATTAGGAGGACGAAAATGACCTAAATGTTCAACCAATGACACAAAATCACTTATTGGATGCACAAGATTGGTTAAAAACCCTAATTGGACGAAAATAAGCCTTGGGAGGACGAAAATGACCTATATGTTCAACCAATGACACAAATGTACTTATTGGATGCACAAAACCCTAATTGGACGAGAATAAGCCTAGGGAGGACGAAAATGACCTAAATGTTCAACCAATGACACAAATTCACTTATTGGATGCACAAGATTGGTTAAAAACCCTAATTGGACGAAATAAGTCACTGGAAGACGAAAATGACCTAAATGTTCAACCAATGACACAAAATCACTTATTGGATGCACAAGATTGGTTAAAAACCCTAATTGGACGAGAATAAGCCTTGGGAGGACGAAAATGACCTAAATGTTCAACTTATGACTTAAAATCACTTATTGGATGCACAAGATTGGTTAAAAACCCTAATTGGACGAGAATAAGCCTTGGGAGGACGAAAATGACCTAAATGTTCAAACAATGACACAAAATCACTTATTGGATGCACAAGATTGGTTAAAAACTCTAATTTGATGAGAAAAAGCCTAGGGAGGACGAAAATGACCTAAATGTTCAACCAATGACACAAATTCACTTATTGGATGCACAAGATTGGTTAAAAACCCTAATTGGACGAAATAAGTCACTGGAAGACGAAAATGACCTAAATGTTCAACCAATGACACAAAATCACTTATTGGATGCACAAGATTGGTTAAAAACCCTAATTGGACGAGAATAAGCCTTGGGAGGACGAAAATGACCTAAATGTTCATCTTATGACACAAAATCACTTATTGGATGCACAAGATTGGTTAAAAACCCTAATTGGACGAGAATAAGCCTTGGGAGGACGAAAATGACCTAAATGTTCAACCAATGACACAAAATCACTTATTGGATGCACAAGATTGTTTCAAAACCCTAATCGGACGATAATAAGCCTAGGGAGGAAGAAAATGACCTAAATGTTCAACCAATGACACAAAATCACTTATTTGATGCACAAGATTGGTTAAAAACCCTAATTGGACGAGAATAAGCCTTGGGAGGACGAAAATGACCTAAATGTTCAACCAATGACACAAATGTACTTATTAGATGCACAAAACCCTAATTGGACGAGAATAAGCCTAGAGAGGATAAAAATGACCTAAATGTTCAACCAATGACACAAAATCACTTATTGGATGCACAAGATTGGTTAAAAACCCTAATTAGACGAAATAAATCACTGGAGGACGAAAATGACCTAAATGTTCAACCAATGAAAAAAAATCACTTATTGGATGCACAAGATTGGTTAAAAACCCTAATTGGACGAGAATAAGCCTTGGGAGGACGAAAATGACCTAAATGTTCAACCAATGACACAAAATCACTTATTGGATGCACAAGATTGGTTAAAAACACAAATTGGACGAGAATAAGCCTTGGGAGGACGAAAATGACCTAATTGTTCAACCAATGACACAAAATCACTTATTGGATGCACAAGATTGGTTAAAAACACTAATTGGACGAGAATAAGCCTTGGGAGGACGAAAATGACCTAAATGCTCCACCAATGACACAAATGTACTTATTGGATGCACAAGATTGGTTAAAAACCCTAATTGGACAAGAATAAGCCTTAGGAGGACGAAAATGACCTAAATGCTCAACCAATGACACAAAATCACTTATTGGATGCACAAGATTTGTTAAAACCCCTAATTGGACGAGAAAATGTCTTGGGTGGACGAAAATTACCGAAATGTTCAACCAATGACACAAATGTACTTATTGGATGCACAAGATTTGTTAAAAACTCTAATTTGATGAGAATAAGCCTAGGGAGCACGAAAATGACCTAAAGGTTCAACCAATGACACAAAATAACTTATTGGATGCACAAGATTGGTTAAAAACCCTAATTTGACGAGAATAAGCCTTGGGAGGACGAAAATGACCTAAATGTTCAACCAATGACACAAAATCACTTATTGGATGCACAAGATTGGTTAAAAACCCTAATTGGACGAAATAAGTCACTGGAGGACGAAAATGACCTAAATGTTCAACCAATGAAACAAAATCACTTATTGGATGCACAAGATTGGTTAAAAACCCTAATTGGACGAGAATAAGCCTTGGGAGGACGAAAATGACCTAAATGTTCAACCAATGACACAAAATCACTTATTGGATGCACAAGATTGGTTAAAAACACAAATTGGACGAGAATAAGCCTTGGGAGGACGAAAATGACCTAAATGTTTAACCAATGACACAAAATCACTTATTGGATGCACAAGATTGGTTAAAAACACTAATTGGACGAGAATAAGCCTTGGGAGGACAAAAATGACCTAAATGCTCAACCAATGACACAAAATCACTTATTGGATGCACAAGATTTGTTAAAACCCCTAATTGGACGAGAAAATGTCTTGGGTGGACGAAAATTACCGAAATGTTCAACCAATGACACAAATGTACTTATTGGATGCACAAGATTTGTTAAAAACTCTAATTTGATGAGAATAAGCCTAGGGAGCACGAAAATGACCTAAATGTTCAACCAATGACTTAAAATAACTTATTGGATGCACAAGATTGGTTAAAAACTCTAATTGGACGAGAATAAGCCTTGGGAGGACGAAAATGACCTAAATGTTCAACCAATGACACAAGTGTACTTATTGGATGCACAAAACCCTAATTGGACGAGAATAAGCCTAGGGAGGACGAAAATGACCTAAATGTTCAACCAATGACACAAAATCACTTATTAGATGCACAAGATTGGTTAAAAACCCTAATTGGATGAAATAAGTCACTGGAGGACGAAAAGGACCTAAATGTTCAATCAATGACACAAAATCACTTATTGGATGCACAAGATTGGTTAAAAACCCTAATTGGTAGAGAATGAGCCTAGGGAGGACGAAAATGAGGTAAATGTTCAACCAATGACACAAAATCACTTATTGGATGCACAAGATTGGTTAAAAACCCTAATTGGACGAGAATAAGCATTAGGAGGACGAAAATGACCTAAATGTTCAACCAATGACACAAATTCAGTTATTGGATGCACAAGATTGGTTAAAAACCCTAATTGGACGAGAATAAGCCTTGGGAGGACGAAAATGACCTATATGTTCAACCAATGACACAAATGTACTTATTGGATGCACAAAACCCTAATTGGACGAGAATAAGCCTAGGGAGGACGAAAATGACCTAAATGTTCAACCAATGACACAAATTCACTTATTGGATGCACAAGATTGGTTAAAAACCCTAATTGGACGAAATAGGTCACTGGAAGACGAAAATGACCTAAATGTTCAACCAATGACACAAAATCACTTATTGGATGCACAAGATTGGTTAAAAACCCTAATTGGACGAGAATAAGCCTTGGGAAGACGAAAATGACCTAAATGTTCAACTTATGACACAAATTCACTTATTGGATGCACAAGATTGGTTAAAAACCCTAATTGGACGAAATAGGTCACTGGAAGACGAAAATGACCTAAATGTTCAACCAATGACACAAAATCACTTATTGGATGCACAGGATTTGTTAAAAACTCTAATTTGATGAGAAAAAGCCTAGGGAGGACGAAAATGACCTAAATGTTCAACCAATGTTGCAAAATCACTTATTGGATGCACAAGATTTGTTAAAAACCCTAATTGGACGAGAATAAGCCTTGGGAGGACGAAAATGACCTAAATGTTCAACCAATGACACAAAATCACTTATTGGATGCACAAGATTGGTTAAAAACACTAATTGGACGAGAATAAGCCTTGGGAGGACGAAAATGACCTAAATGCTCAACCAATAACACAAAATCACTTATTGGATGCACAAGATTTGTTAAAACCCCTAATTGGACGAGAAAATGTCTTGGGTGGACGAAAATTACCGAAATGTTCAACCAATGACACAAATGTACTTATTGGATGCACAAGATTTGTTAAAAACTCTAATTTGATGAGAATAAGCCTAGGGAGCACGAAAATGACCTAAAGGTTCAACCAATGACACAAAATAACTTATTGGATGCACAAGATTGGTTAAAAACCCTAATTGGACGAGAATAAGCCTTGGGAGGACGAAAATGACCTAAATGTTCAACCAATGACACAAATGTACTTATTGGATGCACAAGATTGGTTAAAAACCTTAATTGGACAAGAATAAGCCTTGGGAGGACGAAAATGACCTAAATGCTCAACCAATGACACAAAATCACTTATTGGATGCACAAGATTTGTTAAAACCCCTAATTGGACGAGAAAATGTCTTGGGTGGACGAAAATTACCGAAATGTTCAACCAATGACACAAATGTACTTATTGGATGCACAAGATTTGTTAAAAACTCTAATTTGATGAGAATAAGCCTAGGGAGCACGAAAATGACCTAAATGTTCAACCAATGACTTAAAATAACTTATTGGATGCACAAGATTGGTTAAAAACTCTAATTGGACGAGAATAAGCCTTGGGAGGACGAAAATGACCTAAATGTTCAACCAATGACACAAGTGTACTTATTGGATGCACAAAACCCTAATTGGACGAGAATAAGCCTAGGGAGGACGAAAATGACCTAAATGTTCAACCAATGACACAAAATCACTTATTAGATGCACAAGATTGGTTAAAAACCCTAATTGGATGAAATAAGTCACTGGAGGACGAAAATGACCTAAATGTTCAATCAATGACACAAAATCACTTATTGGATGCACAAGATTGGTTAAAAACCCTAATTGGTAGAGAATGAGCCTAGGGAGGACGAAAATGAGGTAAATGTTCAACCAATGACACAAAATCACTTATTGGATGCACAAGATTGGTTAAAAACCCTAATTGGACGAGAATAAGCATTAGGAGGACGAAAATGACCTAAATGATCAACCAATGACTCAAAATCACTTATTGGATGCACAAGATTGGTTAAAAACCCTAATTGGACGAGAATAAGCCTTGGGAGGACGAAAATGACCTATATGTTCAACCAATGACACAAATGTACTTATTGGATGGACAAAACCCTAATTGGACGAGAATAAGCCTAGGGAGGACGAAAATGACCTAAATGTTCAACCAATGACACAAATTCACTTATTGGATGCACAAGATTGGTTAAAAACCCTAATTGGTAGAGAATGAGCCTAAGGAGGACGAAAATGAGGTAAATGTTCAACCAATGACACAAAATCACTTATTGGATGCACAAGATTGGTTAAAAACCCTAATTGGACGAGAATAAGCATTAGGAGGACGAAAATTACCTAAATGTTCAACCAATGACACAAAATCACTTATTGGATGCACAAGATTGGTTAAAAACCCTAATTGGACGAGAATAAGCCTTGGGAGGACGAAAATGACCTATATGTTCAACCAATGACACAAATGTACTTATTGGATGCACAAAACCCTAATTGGACGAGAATAAGCCTAGGGAGGACGAAAATGACCTAAATGTTCAACCAATGACACAAATTCACTTATTGGATGCACAAGATTGGTTAAAAACCCTAATTGGACGAAATAAGTCACTGGAAGACGAAAATGACCTAAATGTTCAACCAATGACACAAAATCACTTATTGGATGCACAAGATTGGTTAAAAACCCTAATTGGACGAGAATAAGCCTTGGGAGGACGAAAATGACCTAAATGTTCAACTTATGACTTAAAATCACTTATTGGATGCACAAGATTGGTTAAAAACCCTAATTGGACGAGAATAAGCCTTGGGAGGACGAAAATGACCTAAATGTTCAAACAATGACACAAAATCACTTATTGGATGCACAAGATTGGTTAAAAACTCTAATTTGATGAGAAAAAGCCTAGGGAGGACGAAAATGACCTAAATGTTCAACCAATGACGCAAAATCACTTATTGGATGCACAAGATTTGTTAAAAACCCTAATTGGACGAAAATAAGCCTTGGGAGGACGAAAATGACCTAAATGTTCAACCAATGACACAAATGTACTTACTGGATGCACCAAACCCTAATTGGACGAGAATAAGCCCAGGGAGGACGAAAATGACCTAAATGTTCAACCAATGACACAAAATCACTTATTGGATGCTCAAGATTGGTTAAAAACCCTATTTGGACGAGAATAACCCTTGGGAGGACGAAAATCACCTAAATGTTCAACCAATGACACAAAATCACTTATTGGATGCACAAGATTGGATAAAAACCCTAATTGGACGAGAATAAGCTTTGGGAGGACGAAAATGACCTATATGTTCAACCAATGACACAAATGTACTTATTGGATGCACAAAACCCTAATTGGACGAGAATAAGCCTAGGGAGGACGAAAATGACGTAAATGTTCAACCAATGACACAAAATCACTTATTGGATGCACAAGATTGGTTAAAAACTCTAATTGACGAAATAAGTCACTGGAGGACGAAAATGACCTAAATGTTCAACCAATGACACAAAATCACTTATTGGATGCACAAGATTGGTTAAAAACCCTAATTGGACGAGAATAAGCCTTGGGAGGACGAAAAAGACCTAAATGTTCAACCAATGACACAGAATCACTTATTGGATGCACAAGATTGGTTAAAAACCCTAATTGGACGAGAATAAGCCATAGGAGGACGAAAATGACCTAAATGTTCAACCAATGACACAAAATCACTTATTGGATGCACAAGATTTGTTAAAACCCCTAATTGGACGAGAAAATGTCTTGGGTGGACGAAAATTACCGAAATGTTCAACCAATGACACAAATGTACTTATTGGATGCACAAGATTTGTTAAAAACTCTAATTTGATGAGAATAAGCCTAGGGAGTACGAAAATGACCTAAATGTTCAACCAATGACTTAAAATAACTTATTGGATGCACAAGATTGGTTAAAAACTCTAATTGGACGAGAATCAGCCTTGGGAGGACGAAAATGACCTAAATGTTCAACCAATGACACAAGTGTACTTATTGGATGCACAAAACCCTAATTGGACGAGAATAAGCCTAGGGAGGACGAAAATGACCTAAATGTTCAACCAATGACACAAAATCACTTATTAGATGCACAAGATTGGTTAAAAACCCTAATTGGATGAAATAAGTCACTGGAGGACGAAAATGACCTAAATGTTCAATCAATGACACAAAATCACTTATTGGATGCACAAGATTGGTTAAAAACCCTAATTGGTAGAGAATGAGCCTAGGGAGGACGAAAATGAGGTAAATGTTCAACCAATGACACAAAATCACTTATTGGATGCACAAGATTGGTTAAAAACCCTAATTGGACGAGAATAAGCATTAGGAGGACGAAAATGACCAAAATGTTCAACCAATGACACAAAATCACTTATTGGATGCACAAGATTGGTTAAAAACCCTAATTGGACGAGAATAAGCCTTGGGAGGACGAAAATGACCTATATGTTCAACCAATGACACAAATGTACTTATTGGATGCACAAAACCCTAATTGGACGAGAATAAGCCTAGGGAGGACGAAAATGACCTAAATGTTCAACCAATGACACAAATTCACTTATTGGATGCACAAGATTGGTTAAAAACCCTAATTGGACGAAATAGGTCACTGGAAGACGAAAATGACCTAAATGTTCAACCAATGACACAAAATCACTTATTGGATGCACAAGATTGGTTAAAAACCCTAATTGGACGAGAATAAGCCTTGGGAAGACGAAAATGACCTAAATGTTCAACTTATGACACAAATTCACTTATTGGATGCACAAGATTGGTTAAAAACCCTAATTGGACGAAATAGGTCACTGGAAGACGAAAATGACCTAAATGTTCAACCAATGACACAAAATCACTTATTGGATGCACAGGATTTGTTAAAAACTCTAATTTGATGAGAAAAAGCCTAGGGAGGACGAAAATGACCTAAATGTTCAACCAATGTTGCAAAATCACTTATTGGATGCACAAGATTTGTTAAAAACCCTAATTGGACGAGAATAAGCCTTGGGAGGACGAAAATGACCTAAATGTTCAACCAATGACACAAAATCACTTATTGGATGCACAAGATTGGTTAAAAACACTAATTGGACGAGAATAAGCCTTGGGAGGACGAAAATGACCTAAATGCTCAACCAATAACACAAAATCACTTATTGGATGCACAAGATTTGTTAAAACCCCTAATTGGACGAGAAAATGTCTTGGGTGGACGAAAATTACCGAAATGTTCAACCAATGACACAAATGTACTTATTGGATGCACAAGATTTGTTAAAAACTCTAATTTGATGAGAATAAGCCTAGGGAGCACGAAAATGACCTAAAGGTTCAACCAATGACACAAAATAACTTATTGGATGCACAAGATTGGTTAAAAACCCTAATTGGACGAGAATAAGCCTTGGGAGGACGAAAATGACCTAAATGTTCAACCAATGACACAAATGTACTTATTGGATGCACAAGATTGGTTAAAAACCTTAATTGGACAAGAATAAGCCTTGGGAGGACGAAAATGACCTAAATGCTCAACCAATGACACAAAATCACTTATTGGATGCACAAGATTTGTTAAAACCCCTAATTGGACGAGAAAATGTCTTGGGTGGACGAAAATTACCGAAATGTTCAACCAATGACACAAATGTACTTATTGGATGCACAAGATTTGTTAAAAACTCTAATTTGATGAGAATAAGCCTAGGGAGCACGAAAATGACGTAAAGGTTCAACCAATGACACAAAATAACTTATTGGATGCACAAGATTGGTTAAAAACCCTAATTGGACGAGAATAAGCCTAGGGAGGACGAAAATGACCTAAATGTTCAAACAATGACACAAAATCACTTATTGGATGCACAAGATTGGTTAAAAACCCTAATTGGACGAGAATAAGCCTAGGGAGGACGAAAATGACCTAAATGTTCAATCAATGACACAAAATCACTTATTGGATGCACAAGATTGGTTTAAAACTCTAATTTGATGAGAATAAGCCTAGGGAGGACGAAAATGACCTAAATGTTCAACCAATGACACAAAATAACTTATTGGATGCACAAGATTGGTTAAAAACCCTAATAGGACGAGAATAAGTCTTGGGATGACGAAAATGACCTAAATGTTCAACCAATGACACAAAATCACTTATTGGATGCAGAAGATTGGTTAAAAACCCTAATTGGTAGAGAATGAGCCTAGGGAGGACGAAAATGAGGTAAATGTTCAACCAATGACACAAAATCACTTATTGGATGCACAAGATTGGTTAAAAACCCTAATTGGACGAGAATAAGCATTAGGAGGACGAAAATGACCTAAATGTTCAACCAATGACACAAAATCACTTTTTGGATGCACAAGATTGGTTAAAAACCCTAATTGGACGAGAATAAGCCTTGGGAGGACGAAAATGACCTATATGTTCAACCAATGACACAAATGTACTTATTGGATGCACAAAACCCTAATTGGACGAGAATAAGCCTAGGGAGGACGAAAATGACCTAAATGTTCAACCAATGACACAAAATCACTTATTGGATGCACAAGATTGGATAAAAACCCTAATTGGACGAGAATAAGCCTTGGGAGGACGAAAATGACCTAAATGTTCAAACAATTACACAAAATCACTTATTGGATTCACAAGATTGGTTAAAAACCCTAATTGGACGAGAATAAGCCTTGGGAGGACGAAAATGACCTAAATGTTCAACCAATGACACAAAATCACTTATTGGATGCACAAGATTGGTTAAAAACCCTAGTTGGACGAGAATAAGCCTTGGGAGGATGAAAATGACATAAATGTTCAACCAATGACACAAAATCACTTATTGGATGCACAAGATTGGTTAAAACCCCTAATTGGACGAGAATAAGCCTAGGGAGGACGAAAATGACCAACATGTTCAACCAATGACACAAATGTACTTATTGAATGCACAAGATTGGTTAAAAATCCTAATTGGACAAGAATAAGCCTTGGGAGGACGAAAATGACCTACATGTTCAACCAATGACACAAATGTACTTATTGAATGCACAAGATTGGTTAAAAATCTTAATTGGACGAGAATAAGCCTTGGGAGGACGAAAATGACCTAAATGTTCAACCAATGACACAAATGTACTTATTGGATGCACAAGATTGGTTAAAAACCCTAATTGGACGAGAATAAGCCTAGGGAGGACGAAAATGACCTAAATGTTCAACCAATGACACAAAATTACTTATTGGATGCACAACATTGGTTAAAAACCCTAATTGGACGAGAATAAGCCTTGGGAGGACGAAAATGACCTAAATGTTCAACCAATGACACAAAATCACTTATTGGATGCACAAGATTGGTTAAAAACCCTAATTGGACGAAAATAAGCCTTGGGAGGACGAAAATGACCTATATGTTCAACCAATGACACAAATGTACTTATTGGATGCACAAAACCCTAATTGGACGAGAATAAGCCTAGGGAGGACGAAAATGACCTAAATGTTCAACCAATGACACAAATTCACTTATTGGATGCACAAGATTGGTTAAAAACCCTAATTGGACGAAATAAGTCACTGGAAGACGAAAATGACCTAAATGTTCAACCAATGACACAAAATCACTTATTGGATGCACAAGATTGGTTAAAAACCCTAATTGGACGAGAATAAGCCTTGGGAGGACGAAAATGACCTAAATGTTCAACTTATGACTTAAAATCACTTATTGGATGCACAAGATTGGTTAAAAACCCTAATTGGACGAGATTAAGCCTTGGGAGGACGAAAATGACCTAAATGTTCAAACAATGACACAAAATCACTTATTGGATGCACAAGATTGGTTAAAATCTCTAATTTGATGAGAAAAAGCCTAGGGAGGACGAAAATGACCTAAATGTTCAACCAACGACGCAAAATCACTTATTGGATGCACAAGATTTGTTAAAAACTCTAATTTGATGAGAAAAAGCCTAGGGAGGACGAAAATGACCTAAATGTTCAACCAATGACGCAAAATCACTTATTGGATGCACAAGATTTGTTAAAAACCCTAATTGGACGAGAATAAGCCTTGGGAGGACGAAAATGACCTAAAAGTTCAACCAATGACACAAATGTACTAATTGGATGCACAAAACCCTAATTGGACGAGAATAATCCTAGGGAGGACGAAAATGACCTAAATGTTCAACCAATGACACAAAATCACTTATTGGATGCACAAGATTGGTTAAAAACCCTAATTGGACGAAATAAGTCACTGGAGGACGAAAATGACCTAAATGTTCAATCAATGACACAAAATCACTTATTGGATGCACAAGATTGGTTAAAAACCCTAATTGGTAGAGAATGAGCCTAGGGAGGACGAAAATGAGGTAAATGTTCAACCAATGACACAAAATCACTTATTGGATGCACAAGATTGGTTAAAAACCCTAATTGGACGA
>JBBPBP010001230.1:0-13007 GCA_037974735.1 Cicer chorassanicum
TTGTTCTCGTCCAATTAGGGTTTTTAACCAATCTTGTGCATCCAATAAGTGATTTTGTGCCATTGGTTGAACATTTAGGTCATTTTCGTCCTCCCAAGCCTTATTCTCGTCCAATTAGGGTTTTTAACCAATCTTGTGCATCAAATAAGTACATTTGTCTCATTGGTTGAACATTTAGGTCATTTTCGTCCTCCCTAGGCTAATTCTCGTCCAATTAGGGTTTTTAACCTATCTTGTGCATCCAATAAGTGATTTTGTGCCATTGGTTGAACATTTAGGTCATTTTCGACCTCCCAAGGCTTATTCTCGTCCAATTAGGGTTTTTAACCAATCTTGTGCATCCAATAAGTGATTTTGTGTCATTGGTTGAACATTTAGGTCATTTTCGTCCTCCTTAGGCTTATTCTCGTCCAATTAAGGTTTTTAACCAATCTTGTGCATCCAGCTTATTCTCGTCCAATTAGGGTTTTTAACCATTCTTGTGCATCCAATAAGAGATTTTGTGCCATTGGTTGAACATTTAGGTCATTTTCGTCCTCCCTAGGCTTATTCTCGTCCAATTAGGGTTTTTAACCAATCTTGTCCATCCAATAAGTGATTTTGTGTCATTGGTTGAACATT
Organism: Cicer chorassanicum; assembly: GCA_037974735.1. Classification (NCBI taxonomy): domain Eukaryota; kingdom Viridiplantae; phylum Streptophyta; class Magnoliopsida; order Fabales; family Fabaceae; genus Cicer; species Cicer chorassanicum. The sequence goes on from JBBPBP010001230.1 coordinate 622, forward strand.
TAGGTCATTTTCGTCCTCCCTAGGCTTATTCTCGTCCAATTAGGGTTTTTATCCAATCTTGTGCATTCAATAATTAATTTTGTGTCATTGGTTGAACATTTAGGTCATTTTCGTCCTCCTTAGGCTTATTCTCGTCCAATTAGGGTTTTTAACCAATCTTATGCATCCAATAAGTGATTTTGTGTCATTGGTTGAACATTTAGGTCATTTTCGTCCTCCCTAGGCTTATTCTCGTCCAATTAGGGTTTTTAACCAATCTTGTGGATCCAATAAGTACATTTGTGTCATTGGTTGAACATTTAGGTCATTTTCGTCCTCCCTAGGCTTATTCTCGTCCAATTAGGGTTTTTAACCAATCTTGTGCATCCAATAAGTGAGTTTGTGTCATTGGTTGAACATTTAGGTCATTTTCGTCCTCCCAAGGCTTATTCTCGTCCAATTAGGGTTTTTAACCAATCTTGTGCATCAAATAAGTACATTTGTGTCATTGGTTGAACATTTAGGTCATTTTCGTCCTCCCTAGGCTTATTCTCGTCCAATTAGGGTTTTTAACCAATCTTGTCCATCCAATAAGTGATTTTGTGTCATTAGTTGAACATTTAGGTCATTTTCGTCCTCCCTAGGCTTATTCTCGTCCAATTAGGGTTTTTAACCAATCTTGTGCATTCAATAATTAATTTTGTGTCATTGGTTGAACATTTAGGTCATTTTCGTCCTCCTTAGGCTTATTCTCGTCCAATTAGGGTTTTTAACCAATCTTATGCATCCAATAAGTGATTTTGTGTCATTGGTTAAACATTTAGGTCATTTTCGTCCTCCCTAGGCTTATTCTCGTCCAATTAGGGTTTTTAACCAATCTTGTGCATCCAATAAGTACATTGGTGTCATTGGTTGAACATTTAGGTCATTTTCGTCCTCCCTAGGCTTATTCTCGTCCAATTAGGGTTTTTAACCAATCTTGTGCATCCAATAAGTGATTTTGTGTCATTGGTTGAACATTTAGGTCATTTTCGTCCTCCAAAGGCTTATTCTCGTCCAATTAGGGTTTTTAACCAATCTTGTGCATTCAATAATTAATTTTGTGTCATTGGTTGAACATTTAGGTCATTTTCGTCCTCCTTAGGCTTATTCTCGTCCAATTAGGGTTTTAAACCAATCTTATGCATCCAATAAGTGATTTTGTGTCATTGGTTGAACATTTAGGTCATTTTTCGTCCTCCCTAGGCTTATTCTCGTCCAATTAGGGTTTTTAACCAATCTTGTGCATCCAATAAGTACATTTGTGTCATTGGTTGAACATTTAGGTCATTTTCGTCCTCCCAAGGCTTATTCTCGTCCAATTAGGGATTTTAACCAATCTTATGCTTCCAATAAGTGTTTTTGTGTCATTCGTTGAACATTTAGGTCATTTTTGTCCTCCCTTGGCTTATTCTCGTCCAATTAGGGTTTTTAACCAATCTTGTGCATCCAATAAGTACATTTGTGTCATTGGTTGAACATTTAGGTCATTTTCGTCCTCCCTAGGCTTATTCTCGTCCAATTAGGGTTTTTAACCAATCTTGTGCTTCCAATAAGTTATTTTGTGTCATTGGTTGAACATTTAGGTCATTTATGTCCTCCCTAGGCTTATTCTCGTCCAATTAGGGTTTTTTCACAATCTTGTGCATCCAATAAGTGATTTTGTGTCATTAGTTGAACATTTAGGTCATTTTCGTCCTCCCTAGGCTTATTCTCGTCCAATTAGGGTTTTTAACCAATCTTGTGCATCCAATAAGTGATTTTGTGCCATTGGTTGAACATTTAGGTCATTTTCGTCCTCCCTTGGCTTATTCTCGTCCAATTAGGGTTTTTAACCAATCTTGTTCATCCAATAAGTACACTTGGGTCATTGGTTGAACATTTAGGTCATTTTCGTCCTCCCAAGGCTTATTCTCGTCCAATTAGGGTTTTTAACCAATCTTGTGCATCCAATAAGTGATTTTGTGTCATTGGTTGAACATTTAGGTCATTTTCGTCCTCCCCAAGCTTATTCTCGTCCAATTAGGGTTTTTAACCAATCTTGTGCATCCAATAAGTACATTTGTGTCATTGGTTGAACATTTAGGTCATTTTCGTCCTCCCAAGGCTTATTCTCGTCCAATTAGGGTTTTTATCCAATCTTGTGCATCGAATAAGTGATTTTGTGTCATTGGTTGAACATTTAGGTCATTTTCGTCCTCCCTAGTCTTATTCTCGTACAATTAGGGTTTTTAAACAATCTTGTGCATCCAATAAGTATATTTGTGTCATTGGTTGAACATTTAAGCCATTTTCGTCCTCCCTAGTCTTATTCTCGTCCAATTAGGGTTTTTAACCAATCTTGTGCATCCAATAAGTACATTTGTGTCATTGGTTGATCATTTAGGTCATTTTCGTCCTCCCTAGGCTTATTCTCGTCCAATTAGGGTTTTTAACCAATCTTGTGCATCCAATAAGTACATTTGTGTCGTTGGTTGAACATTTAGGTCATTTTCGTCCTCCCTAGTCTTATTCTCGTCCAATTAGGGTTTTTAACCAATCTTGTGCATCCAATAAATACATTTGTGTCATTGGTTGAACATTTAGGTCATTTTCGTCCTCCCTAGGCTTATTTTCATCCAATTAGGGTTTTTAACCAATCTTGTGCATCCAATAAGTACATTTGTGTCATTGGTTGAACATTTAGGTCATTTTCGTCCTCCCTAGGCTTATTCTCGTCCAATTAGGGTTTTTAACCAATCTTGTGCATCCAATAAGTGATTTTGTGTCATTGGTTGAACATTTAGGTCATTTTCTTCCTCCAAAGGCTTATTCTCGTCCAATTAGGGTTTTTAACCAATCTTGTGCATCCAATAAGTACATTTGTGTCATTGGTTGAACATTTAGTTCATTTTCGTCCTCCCAAGGCTTATTCTCGTCCAATTAGGGTTTTTAACCAATCTTGTGCATCCAATAAATGATTTTGTGTCATTGTTTGAACATTTAGGTCATTTTCGTCCTCCCAAGGCTTATTCTCGTCCAATTAGGGTTTTTAACCAATCTTGTGCATCCAATAAGTACATTTGTGTCATTGGTTGAACATTTAGGTCATTTTCGTCCTCCCTAGGCTTATTCTCGTCCAATTAGGGTTTTTAACCAATCTTGTGCATCCAATAAGTGATTTTGTGTCATTGGTTGAACATTTAGGTAATTTTCGTCCTCCCATGGCTTATTGTCGTCCAATTAGGGTTTTTAACCAATCTTGTGCATCCAATAAGTACATTTGTGTCATTGGTTGAACATTTAGGTCATTTTCGTCCTCCCTAGGCTTATTCTCGTTCAATTAGGGTTTTTAACCAATCTTGTGCATCCAATAAGTACCTTTGTGTCATTGGTTGAATATTTAGGTCATTTTCGTCCTCCCTAGGCTTATTCTCGTCCGATTAAGGTTTTTAACCAATCTTGTGCATCCAATAAGTACATTTGTGTCATTGGTTGAACATTTAGGTCATTTTCGTCCTCCCTAGGCTTATTCTCGTCCAATTAGGGTTTTTAACCAATCTTGTGCATCCAATAAGTGATTTTGTGTCATTGGTTGAATAATTAGGTCATTTTCGTCCTCCCTAGGCTTATTCTCGTCCAATTAGGGTTTTTAACCAATCTTGTGCATCCAATAAGTACATTTGTGTCATTGGTTGAACATTTAGGTCATTTTCGTCCTCCCTAGGCTTATTCTCGTCCAATTAGGGTTTTTAACCAATCTTGTGCATCCAATAAGTGATTTTGTGTCATTGGTTGAACATTTAGGTCATTTAGTCCTCCCTTGTCTTATTCTCGTCCAATTAGGGTTTTTAACCAATCTTGTGCATCCAATAAGTACATTTGTGTCATTGGTTGAACATTTAGGTCATTTTCGTCCTCCCTAGGCTTATTCTCGTCCAATTAGGGTTTTTGACCAATCTTGTGCATCCAATAAGTACATTTGTGTCATTGGTTGAACATTTAGGTCATTTTCGTCCTCCCTAGCCTTATTCTCGTCCAATTAGGGTTTTTATCCAATCTTGTGCATCGAATAAGTGATTTTGTGTCATTGGTTGAACATTTAGGTCATTTTCGTCCTCCCTAGTCTTATTCTCGTCCAATTAGGGTTTTTAACCAATCTTGTGCATCCAATAAGTACATTTGTGTCATTGGTTGAATATTTAGGTCATTTTCGTTTTCCCTAGGCTTATTCTCGTCCAATTAGGGTTTTTATCCAATCTTGTGCATCGAATAAGTGATTTTGTGTCATTGGTTGAACATTTAGGTCATTTTCGTTCTCCCTAGTCTTATTCTCGTCCAATTCGGGTTTTTAACCTATCTTGTGCATCCAATAAGTGATTTTGTGTCATTGGTTGAACATTTAGGTCATTTTCGTCTTCCCTAGTCTTATTCTCGTCCAATTAGGGTTTTTAACCAATCTTGTGCATCCAATAATTACATATGTGTCATTGGTTGAACATTTAGGTCATTTTCGTCCTCCCTAGGCTTATTCTCGTCCAATTAGGGTTTTTAACCAATCTTGTGCATCCAATAAGTGATTTTGTGTCATTGGTTGAACATTTAGGTCATTTTCGTCCTCCAAAGGCTTATTCTCGTCCAATTAGGGTTTTTAACCAATCTTGTGCATTCAATAATTAATTTTGTGTCATTGGTTGAACATTTAGGTCATTTTCGTCCTCCTTAGGCTTATTCTCGTCCAATTAGGGTTTTAAACCAATCTTATGCATCCAATAAGTGATTTTGTGTCATTGGTTGAACATTTAGGTCATTTTTCGTCCTCCCTAGGCTTATTCTCGTCCAATTAGGGTTTTTAACCAATCTTGTGCATCCAATAAGTACATTTGTGTCATTGGTTGAACATTTAGGTCATTTTCGTCCTCCCAAGGCTTATTCTCGTCCAATTAGGGATTTTAACCAATCTTATGCTTCCAATAAGTGTTTTTGTGTCATTCGTTGAACATTTAGGTCATTTTTGTCCTCCCTTGGCTTATTCTCGTCCAATTAGGGTTTTTAACCAATCTTGTGCATCCAATAAGTACATTTGTGTCATTGGTTGAACATTTAGGTCATTTTCGTCCTCCCTAGGCTTATTCTCGTCCAATTAGGGTTTTTAACCAATCTTGTGCTTCCAATAAGTTATTTTGTGTCATTGGTTGAACATTTAGGTCATTTATGTCCTCCCTAGGCTTATTCTCGTCCAATTAGGGTTTTTTCACAATCTTGTGCATCCAATAAGTGATTTTGTGTCATTAGTTGAACATTTAGGTCATTTTCGTCCTCCCTAGGCTTATTCTCGTCCAATTAGGGTTTTTAACCAATCTTGTGCATCCAATAAGTGATTTTGTGCCATTGGTTGAACATTTAGGTCATTTTCGTCCTCCCTTGGCTTATTCTCGTCCAATTAGGGTTTTTAACCAATCTTGTGCATCCAATAAGTGATTTTGTGTCATTGGTTGAACATTTAGGTCATTTTCGTCCTCCCAAGGCTTATTCTCGTCCAATTAGGGTTTTTAACCAATCTTGTGCATCCAATAAGTAATTTTGTGTCATTGGTTGAACATTTAGGTCATTTTCGTCCTCCCTAGGCTTATTCTCGTCCAATTAGGGTTTTTAACCAATCTTGTGCATCCAATTAGTACATTTGTGTCATTGGTTGAACATTTAGGTCATTTTCGTCCTCCCAAGGCTTATTCTCGTCCATTTAGGGTTTTTAACCAATCTTGTGCATCGAATAAGTGATTTTGTGTCATTGGTTGAACATTTATGTCGTTTTAGTTCTCCCAAGGCTTATTCTTTGCCAATTAGGGTTTTTAACCAATCTTGTGCATCCAATAAATTACATTTGTGTCATTGGTTGAACATTTAGGACATTTTCATCCTCACGAGGCTTATTCTCGTCCAATTAGGGTTTTTAACCAATCTTGTGCATCCAATAAGTGATTTTGTGTCATTGGTTAAACATTTAGGTCATTTTCGTCCTCTCGAGGTTTATTCTCGTCCAATTAGGGTTTTTATCCAATCTTGTGCGTCGAATAAGTGATTTCGTGTCATTGGTTGAACATTTAGGTCATTTTCGTCCTCCCTAGGCTTATTCTCGTCCAATTAGGGTTTTTATCCAATCTTGTGCATCCAATAAGTACATTTGTGTAATTGGTTGAACATTTAGGTCATTTTCGTCCCCCCGAGCTTACTCTCGTCCAATTAGGGTTTTTAACCAATCTTGTGCATCCAATAAGTGATTTTGTGTCATTGGTTGAACATTTAGGTCATTTTCGTCCTCCCTAGTCTTATTCTCGTCCAATTAGGGTTTTTAACCAATCTTGTGCATCCAATAAGTACATTTGTGTCATTGGTTGAACATTTAGGTCATTTATGTCCTCCAAAAGCTTATTCTCGTCCAATTAGGGTTTTTAACCAATCTTGTGTATCCAATAAGTACATTTGTGTCATTGGTTGAACATTTAGGTCATTTTCGTCCTCCCAAGGCTTATTCTCGTCCAATTAGGGTTTTTAACCAATCTTGTGCATCCAATAAGTACATTTGTGTCATTGGTTGAACATTTAGGTCATTTTCGTCCTCCCTAGGCTTATTCTCGTCCAATTAGGGTTTTTAACCAATCTTGTGCATCCAATAAGTGATTTTGTGTCATTGGTTGAACATTTAGGTAATTTTCTTCCTCCCAAGGCTTATTCTTGTCCAATTAGGGTTTTTAAACAATCTTGTGAATCCAATAAGTACATTTGTGTCATTGTTTGAACATTTAGGTCATTTTGTCCTCCCAAGGCTTATTCTCGTCAAATTAGGGTTTTTAACCAATCTTGTGCATCCAATAAGTACATTTGTGTCATTGGTTGAACATTTAGGTCATTTTCTTCCTCCCAAGGCTTATTCTCGTCCAATTAGGGTTTTTAACCAATCTTGTGCATCCAATAAGTACATTTATGTCATTGGTTGAACATTTAGGTCATTTTCGTCCTCCCTAGGCTTATTCTCGTCCAATTAGGGTTTTTAACCAATCTTGTGCATCCAATAAGTGATTTTGTGTCATTGGTTGAACATTTAGGTCATTTTCGTCCTCCAAAGGCTTATTCTCGTCCAATTAGGGTTTTTAACCAATCTTGTGCATTCAATAATTAATTTTGTGTCATTGGTTGAACATTTAGGTCATTTTCGTCCTCCTTAGGCTTATTCTCGTCCAATTAGGGTTTTAAACCAATCTTATGCATCCAATAAGTGATTTTGTGTCATTGGTTGAACATTTAGGTCATTTTTCGTCCTCCCTAGGCTTATTCTCGTCCAATTAGGGTTTTTAACCAATCTTGTGCATCCAATAAGTACATTTGTGTCATTGGTTGAACATTTAGGTCATTTTCGTCCTCCCTAGGCTTATTCTCGTCCAATTAGGGTTTTTAACCAATCTTGTGCATCCAATAAGTGATTTTGTGTCATTTGTTGAACATTTAGGTCATTTTCGTCCTCCCTAAGCTTATTCTCGTCCAATTAGGGTTTTTAACCAATCTTGTGCATCCAATAAGTACATTTGTGTCATTGGATGAACATTTAGGTCATTTTCGTCCTCCCAAGGCTTATTCTCGTCCAATTAGGGTTTTTAACCAATCTTGTGCATCCAATAAGTGATTTTGTGTCATTGGTTGAACATTTTGGTCATTTTCGTCCTCCCAAGGCTTATTCTCGTCCAATTAGGGTTTTTAACCAATCTTGTGCATCCAATAAGTACTTTTGTGTCATTGGTTGAACATTTAGGTCATTTTCGTCCTCCCAAGGCTTATTCTCGTCCATTTAGGGTTTTTAACCAATCTTGTGCATCCAATAAGTGATTTTGTGTCATTGGTTGAACATTTAGGTCATTTTGGTTCTCCCAAGGCTTATTCTTTGCCAATTAGGGTTTTTAACCAATCTTGTGCATCCAATAAGTACATTTGTGTCATTGGTTGAACATTTAGGACATTTTCATCCTCCCGAGGCTTATTCTCGTCCAATTAGAGTTTTTAACCAATCTTATGCATCCAATAAGTGATTTTGTGTCATTGGTTGAACATTTAGGTCATTTTCGTCCTCCCGAGGCTTATTTTCGTCCAATTACGGTTTTTAACCAATCTTGTGCATCCAATAAGTGATTTTGTGTCATTGGTTGTTAATTTAGGTCATTATCGTCCTCCCTAGTCTTATTCTCTTCCAATTAGGGTTTTTAACCAATCTTGTGATTCCAATAATTACATTTGTGTCATTGGTTGAACATTTAGGTCATTTTCGTCCTCCCTAGGCTTATTCTCGTCCAATTAGGGTTTTTAACCAATCTTGTGCATCCAATAAGTACATTTGTGTCATTGGTTGAACATTTAGGTCATTTTCGTCCTCCCTAGGCTTATTCTCGTCCAATTAGGGTTTTTAACCAATCTTGTGCATCCAATAAGTGATTTTGTGTCATTGGTTGAACATTTAGGTCATTTTCGTCCTCCCAAGGCTTTTTCTCGTCCATTTAGGGTTTTTAACCAATCTTGTGCATCCAATCAGTGATTTTGTTTCATTGGTTGAACATTTTGGTCATTTTCGTTCTCCCAAGGCTTATTCTTTGCCAATTAGGGTTTTTAACCAATCTTGTGCATCCAATAAATGATTTTGTGTCATTGGTTGAACATTTAGGTCATTTTCGTCCTCCCAAGGCTTATTCTCGTCCAATTAGGGTTATTAACCAATCTTGTGCATCCAATAAGTGATTTTGTGTCATTGGTTGAACATTTAGGTCATTTTCGTTCTCCCAAGGCTTATTCTTTGCCAATTAGGGTTTTTAACCAATCTTGTGCATCCAATAAGTACATTTGTGTCATTGGTTGAACATTTAGGACATTTTCATCCTCCCGAGGCTTATTCTCGTCCAATTAGGGTTTTTAACCAATCTTATGCATCCAATAAGTGATTTTGTGTCATTGGTTGAACATTTAGGTCATTTTCGTCCTCCCGAGGCTTATTTTCGTCCAATTACGGTTTTTAACCAATCTTGTGCATCCAATAAGTGATTTTGTGTCATTGGTTGTTAATTTAGGTCATTATCGTCCTCCCTAGTCTTATTCTCTTCCAATTAGGGTTTTTAACCAATCTTGTGATTCCAATAATTACATTTGTGTCATTGGTTGAACATTTAGGTCGTTTTCGTCCTCCCTAGGCTTATTCTCGTCCAATTAGGGTTTTTAACCAATCTTGTGCATCCAATAAGTACATTTGTGTCATTGGTTGAACATTTAGGTCATTTTCGTCCTCCCTAGGCTTATTCTCGTCCAATTAGGGTTTTTAACCAATCTTGTGCATCCAATAAGTGATTTTGTGTCATTGGTTGAACATTTAGGACATTTTCGTTCTCCCAAGGCTTATTCTTTGCCAATTAGGGTTTTTAACCAATCTTGTGCATCCAATAAGTACATTTGTGTCATTGGTTGAACATTTAGGATATTTTCATCCTCCCGAGGCTTATTCTCGTCCAATCAGGGTTTTTAACCAATCTTGTGCATCCAATAAGTGATTTTGTGTCATTGGTTGAACGTTTAGGTCATTTTCGTCCTCCCTAGGCTTATTCTCGTCCAATTAGGGTTTTTAACCAATCTTGTGCATCCAATAAGTACATTTGTGTCATTGGTTGAACATTTAGGTCATTTTCGTCCTCCCTAGGCTTATTCTCGTCCAATTAGGGTTTTTAACCAATCTTGTGCATCCAATAATGACATTTGTGTCATTGGTTGAACATTTAGGTCATTTTCGTCCTCCCTAGGCTTATTCTCGTCCAATTAGGGTTTTTAACCAATCTTGTGCATCCAATAAGTACATTTTTGTCATTGGTTGAACATTTAGGTCATTTTCGTCCTCCCTAGGCTTATTCTCTTCCAATTAGGGTTTTTAACCAATCTTGTGCATCCAATAAGTAGATTTGTGTCATTGGTTGAACATTTAGGTCATTTTCGTCCTCCCTAGGCTTATTCTCGTCCAATTAGGGTTTTTAACCAATCTTGTGCATCCAATAAGTGATTTTGTGCCATTGGTTGAACATTTAGGTCATTTTCGTCCTCCCAAGTCTTATTCTCGTCTAATTATGGTTTTTAACCAATCTTGTGCATCCAATAAGTGTTTTTGTGTCATTGGTTGAACATTTAGGTCATTTTCGTCCTCCCTAGGCTTATTCTCGTCCAATTAGGGTTTTTAACCAATCTTGTGCATCCAATAAGTGATTTTGTGTCATTGGTTGAACATTTTGGTCATTTTCGTCCTCCCTAGGCTTATTCTCGTCCAATTAGGGTTTTTAATTTTTCTTGTGCATCCAATAAGTACATTTGTGTCATTGGTTGAACATTTAGGTCATTTTCGTCCTCCCTAGGCTTATTCTCGTCCAATTAGGGTTTTTAACCAATCTTGTGCATCCAATAAGTGATTTTGTGTCATTGGTTGAACATTTAGGTCATTTTCGTCCTACCTAGGCTTATTCTCGTCCAATTAGGGTTTTTAACCAATCTTGTGCATCCAATAAGTGATTTTGTATCATTGGTTGAACATTTAGGTCATTTTCGTCCTCCCAAGGCTTATTCTCGTCCAATTAGGGTTTTTAACCAATCTTGTGCATCCAATAAGTACATGTGTGTCATTAGTTGAACATTTACGTCATTTTCGACCTTCCTTAGGCTTATTCTCGTCCAATTAGGGTTTTTAACCAATCTTGTGCATCCAATAAGTGATTTTGTGTCATTGGTTGAACATTTAGGTCATTTTCGTCCTCCCTAGGCTTATTCTCGTCCAATTAGGGTTTTTAACTTATCTTGTGCATCCAATAAGTACATTTGTGTCATTGGTTGAACATTTAGGTCATTTTCGTCCTCCCTAGGCTTATTCTCGTCCAATTAGGGTTTTTAACCAATCTTGTGCATCCAATAAGTGATTTTGTGTCATTGGTTGAACATTTAGGTCATTTTCGTCCTCCCTAGGCTTATTCTCGTCCAATTAGGGTTTTTTTAACAATCTTGTGCATTTAATAAGTGATTTTGTGTCATTGGTTGAACATTTAGGTCATTTTCGTCCTCCCTAGGCTTATTCTCGTCCAATTAGGGTTTTTAACCAATCTTGTGCATCCAATAAGTGATTTTGTGCCATTGGTTGAACATTTAGGTCATTTTCGTCCTCCCATGGCTTGTTCTCGTCCAATTAGGGTTTTTAACCAATCTTGTGCATCCAATAAGTGATTTTGTGCCATTGGTTGAACATTTAGGTCATTTTCATCCTCCCAAGGCTTATTCTCGTCCAATTAGGGTTTTTAACCAATCTTATGCATCCAATAAGTACATTTTTGTCATTTGTTGATCATTTAGGTCATTTTCGTCCTCCCTAGGCTTATTCTCGTCCAATTAGGGTTTTTAACCAATCTTGTGGATCCAATAAGTACATTTGTGTCATTGGTTGAACATTTCGGTCATTTTCGTCCTCCCTAGGCTTATTCTCGTCCAATTAGGGTTTTTAACCAATCTTGTGCATCAAATAAGTGATTTTGTGTTATTGGTTGAACATTTAGGTCATTTTTGTCCTCCCTTGGCTTATTCTCGACATATTAGGGTTTCTAACCAATCTTGTGCATCAAATAAGTACATTTGTGTTATTGGTTGAACATTTAGGTCATTTTTGTCCTCCCTAGGCTTATTCTCGTCCAATTAGGGTTTTTAACCAATCTTGTCCATCAAATAAGTGATTTTGTGTCATTGGTTGAACATTTAGGTCATTTTCGTCCTCCCTAGGCTTATTCTCGTCCAATTAGGGTTTTTAACCAATCTTGTGCATTCAATAATTAATTTTGTGTCATTGGTTGAACATTTAGGTCATTTTCGTCCTCCTTAGGCTTATTCTCGTCCAATTAGGGTTTTTAACCAATCTTCTGCATCCAATAAGTGATTTTGTGTCATTGGTTGAACATTTAGGTCATTTTCGTCCTCCCTAGGCTTATTGTCGTCCAATTAGGGTTTTTAACCAATCTTGTGCATCCAATAAGAGATTTTGTGTCATTGGTTGAACATTTAGGTCCTTTTCGTCATCCCAAGGCTTATTCTCGTCCAATTAGGGTTTTTAACCAATCTTGTGCATCCACTAAAGTATTTTGTGCCATTGGTTGAGCATTTAGGTCATTTTAGACCTCCCAAGGCTTATTCTCGTCCAATTAGGGTTTTTAACCAATCTTGTGCATCCAATAAGTACATTTATGTCATTGGTTGAACATTTAGGTCATTTTCGTCCTCCCTAGGCTTATTCTCGTCCAATTAGGGTTTTTAACCAATCTTGTGCATTCAATAATTAATTTTGT
>JBBPBP010001231.1:0-12986 GCA_037974735.1 Cicer chorassanicum
GGGAGAACGAAAATGACCTAAATGTTCAACCAATGACACAAATGTACTTATTGGATGCACAAGATTGGTTAAAAACCATAATTGGACGAGAATAAGCCTAGGGAGGACGAAAATGACCTAAATGTTCAACCAATGACACAAAATCACTTATTGGATGAACTAGATTGGTTAAAAACCCTAATTGGACAAGAATAAGCCTTGGGAGGACGAAAATGACCTAAATGTTCAACCAATGACACAAATGTACTTAATGGATGCACAAGATTGGTTAAAAACCCTAATTGGGCGAGAATAAGCCTAGGGAGGACGAAAATGACCTAAATGTGCAACCAATGACACAAATGTACTTATTGGATGCACAAGATTGTTTAAATTCCCTAATTGGACGAGAATAAGCCATGGGAGGACGAAAATGACCTAAATGTTCAACCAATGACACAAAATCACTTATTGGATGCACAAGATTGGTTAAAAACCCTAATTGGACGAGAATAAGCATTGGGAGGACGAAAATGACCTAAATGTTCAACCAATGACACAAACGTACTTATTGGATGCACAAGATTGGTTAAAAACCCTAATTGGACGAGAATAAGCCTAGGGAGGACGAAAATGACCTAAATGTTCAACCAATGACACAAAATCACTTATTGGATGCACAAGATTGGTTAAAAACCCTAATTGGACGAGAATATGCCTAGGGAGGACGAAAATAACCTAAATGTTCAATCAATGACACAAATGTACTTATTAGATGCACAAGATTGGTTAAAAACCCTAATTGGACGAGAATAAGCCTAGGGAGGACGAAAATGACCTAAATGTTCAACCAATGACACAAAATCACTTATTGGATGCACAAGATTGGTTAAAAACCCTAATTGGACGAGAATAAGCCTTGGGAGGACGAAAATGACATTAATGTTCAACCTTTGACACAAAATCCCTTATTGGATGCACAAGATTGGTTAAAAACCCTAATTGGACGAGAATAAGCCTTGGGAGGACGAAAATGACCTAAATGTTCAACCAATGACACAAAATCACTTATTGGATGCACAAGATTGGTTAAAAACCCTAATTGGACCAGAATAAGCCTAGGGAGGACGAAAATGACCTAAATGTTCAACCAATGACTCAAATGTACTTATTGCATGCACAAGATTGGTTAAAAACCCTAATTGGACGAGAATAAGCCTTGGGAGGACGAAAATGACCTAAATGTTCAACCAATGACACAAAATCACTTATTGGATGCACAAGATTGGTTAAAAACCCTAATTGGACGAGAATAAGCCTTCGGAGGACGAAAATGACCTAAATGTTCAACCAATGACCCAAAATAACTTATTGGATGCACAAGATTTGTTAAAAACCCTAATTGGACGAGAATAAGCCTTGGGAGGACGAAAATGACCTAAATGTTCAACCAATAACACAAATGTACTTATTGGATGCACAAGATTGGTTAAAAACCCTAATTGGACGAGAATAAGCCTTGGGAGGACAAAAATGACCTAAATGTTCAACCAATGACACAAATGTACTTATTGGATGCACAAGATTGGTTAAAAACCCTAATTGGAGGAGAATAAGCCTAGGGCGAACGAAAATGACCTAAATGTTCAACAAATGATACAAAATCACTTATTGGATGCACAAAATTGCTTAAAACCCCTAATTGTACGAGAATAAGCCTTGGGAGGACGAAAATGACCTAAATGTTCAAACAATGACACAAAATCACTTATTGGATGCAAAAGATTGGTTAAAAACCCTAATTGGACGAGAATAAGCCTAGGGAGGACGAAAATGACCTAAATGTTCAACCAATGACACAAAATCACTTATTGGATGCACAAGATTGGTTAAAAACCCTAATTGGACGAGAATAAGCCTTGGGAGGACGAAAATGACCTAAATGTTCAACCAATGACACAAAATCACTTATTGTTTACACAAGATTGGTTAAAAACCCTAATTGGACGAGAATAAGTCATGGCAGGACGAAAATGACCTAAATGTTCAACCAATGACACAAATTCACTTATTGGATGCACAAGATTTGTTAAAAACACTAATTGGTCGAGAATAAGCCTAAGGAGGACGAAAATGACCTAAATGTTCAACCAATGACACAAAATCAATTATTGGATGCACAAGATTGGTTAAAAACCCTAATTGGACGAGAATAAGCCTAGGGAGGACGAAAATGACCTAAATGTTCAACCAATGACACAAAATCACTTATTGGATGCACAAGATTGGTTAAAAACCCTAATTGGACGAGAATAAGCCTTGGGAGGACGAAAATGACCTAAATGTTCAACCAATGACACAAAATCACTTATTGTTTACACAAGATTGGTTAAAAACCCTAATTGGACGAGAATAAGTCATGGCAGGACGAAAATGACCTAAATGTTCAACCAATGACACAAAATCACTTATTGGATGCACAAGATTGGTTAAAAACCCTAATTGGACGAGAATAAGCCTTGGGAGGACGAAAATGACCTAAATGTTCAACCAATGACACAAGTGTACTCATTGGATGCACAAGATTGGTTAAAAACCCTAATTGGACGAGAATAAGCCTAGGGAGGACGAAAATGACCTAAATGTTCAACCAATGACACAAAATCACTTATTGGATGCACAAGATTGGTTAAAAACCCTAATTGGACGAGAATAAGCATAAGGAGGACCAAAATGACCTAAATGTTCAACCATGACACAAAAATCACTTATTGGATGCACAAGATTGGTTAAAAACCCTAATTGGATGAGAATAAGCCTTGGGAGGACGAAAATGACCTAAATGTTCAACCAATGACACAAAATCACTTATTGGATGCACAAGATTGGTTAAAAACCCTAATTGGACGAGAATAAGCCTAGGGAGGACGAAAATGACCTAAATGTTCAACCAATGATACAAAATTAATTATTGGATGCACAAGATTGGTTAAAAACCCTAATTGGACGAGAATAAGCCTAGGGAGGACGAAAATGACCTAAATGTTCAACCAATGACACAAAATCACTTATTGGATGCACAAGATTGGTTAAAAACCCTAATTGGACGAGAATAAGCCTTGGGAGGACGAAAATGACCTAAATGTTAACCCAATGTCACAAATGTACTTATTGGATGCACAAGATTGGTTAAAAACCCTAATTGGACGAGAATAAGCCTAGGGAGGACGAAAATGACCTAAATGTTCAACCAATGACACAAAATCACTTATTGGATGCACAAGATTGGTTAAAAACCCTAATTGGACGAGAATAAGCCTTGGGAGGACAAAAATAACCTAAAGGTTCAACCAATGACACAAATGTACTTATTGGATGCACAAGATTGGTTAAAAACCCTAATTGGACGAGAATAAGCCTAGGGAGGACGAAAATGACCTAAATGTTCAACCAATGACACAAAATCACTTATTGGATGCACAAGATTGGTTAAAAACCCTAATTGGACGAGAATAAGCCTAGGGATGAAAAAAATGACCTAAATGTTCAACCAATGACACAAAATCACTTATTTGATGCACAAGATTGGTTAAAAACCCTAATTGGACGAGAATAATCCTTGGGAGGACGAAAATGACCTAAATGTTCAACCAATGACACAATTGTACTTATTGGATGCACAAGATTGGTTAAAAACCCTAATTGGACGAGAATAAGCCTAGGGAGGACGAAAATCACCTAAATGTTCAACCAATGACACAAATGTACATATTGGATGCACAACATTGGTTAAAAACCCTAATTTGACGAGAATAAGCCTAGGGAGGACGAAAATGACCTAAATGTTCAACCAATTACACAAAAAAACTTATTGGATGCAAAAGATTGGTTAAAAACCCTAATTGGACGAGAATAAGCCTTGGGAGGACGAAAATGACCTAAATGTTCAACCAATGACACAAAATCACTTATTTGATGCTCAAGATTGGTTAATAACCCTATTGGATGAGAATAAGCCTTGGGCGGACGAAAATGATCTAAATGTTCAATCAATGACACAAGTGTACTTATTGGATGCACAAGATTGGTTAAAAACCCTAATTGGACGAGAATAAGCCTAGGGAGGACGAAAATGACCTAAATGTTCAACCAATGACACAAATGTACTTATTGGATGCACAAGATTGGTTAAAAACCCTAATTGGACGAGAATAAGCTAAGGGAGGACGAAAATGACCTAAATGTTCAACAAATGACACAAAATCACCTATTGGATGCACAAGATTGGTTAAAAACCCTAATTGGACGAGAATAAGCCTAGGGAGGACGAAAATGACCTAAATGTTCAACCAATGACACAAAATCACTTATTGGATGCACAAGATTGGTTAAAAACCCTAATTGGACGAGAATAAGCCTAGGGAGGACGAAAATGACCTAAATGTTCAACCAATGACACAAAATCACTTATTCGATGTACAAGATTGGTTAAAAACCCTAATTGGACGAGAATAAGCCTAGGGAGGACGAAAATGACCTAAATGTTCAACCAATGACACAAAATCACTTATTGGATGCACAAGATTGGTTAAAAACCCTAATTGGACGAGAATAAGCCTTGGGAGGACGAAAATGACCAAAATGTTTAACCAATGACACAAATGTACTTATTGGATGCACAAGATTGGTTAAAAACCCTAATTGGACGAGAATAAGCCTAGGGAGGACGAAAATGACCTAAATGTTCAACCAATGACACAAAATCACTTATTGGATGCACAAGATTGGTTAAAAACCCTAATTGGACGAGAATAAGCAATGGGAGGACGAAAATGACCTAAATGTTCAACCAATGACACAAATGTACTTATTGGATGCACAAGATTGGTTAAAAACCATAATTGGACGAGAATAAGCCTAGGGAGGACGAAAATGACCTAAATGTTCAACCAATGACACAAAATCACTTATTGGATGCAGAAGATTGGTTAAAAACCCTAATATGACGAGAATAAGCCTTGGGAGGACGAAAATGACCTAAATGTTCAACCAATGACACAAATGTACTTATTGGATGCACAAGATTAGTAGAAAACCCTAACTGGACGAGAATAAGCCTACGGAGGACGAAAATGACCTAAATGTTCAACCATTGACACAAATGTACATATTCGATGCATAAGATTGGTTAAAAACCCTAATTGGACGAGAATAAGACTAGGGAGGATGAAAATGACCTAAATGTTCAACCAATGGCACAAAATCACTTATTGGATGCACAAGATTGGTTAAAAACCCTAATTGGACGAGAATAAGCCTAGGGAGGACGAAAATGACCTAAATGTTCAACCAATGACACAAAATCACTTAGTGGATGCACAAGATTGGTTAAAAACCCTAATTGGACGAGAATAAGCCTAGGGAGGACGAACATGACCTAAATGTTCAACCAATGACACAAAATCACTTATTTGATGCACAAGATTTGTTAAAAACCCTAATTGGACGAGAATAATCCTTGGGAGGACGAAAATGACCTAAATGTTCAACCAATGACACAAAATAAATTATTGGATGCACAAGATTGGTTAAAAACCCTAATTGGACGAGAATAAGCCTTGGGAGGACGAAAATGACCTAAATGTTCAACCAATGACACAAAATCACTTATTGGATGCACAAGATTGGTTAAAAACCCTAATTGGACGAGAATAAGCCTAGGGAGGACGAAAATGACCTAAATGTTCAACCAATGACACAAAATCACTTATTGGATGCACAAGATTGGTTAAAAACCCTAATTGGACGAGAATAAGCTTTTGGAGGACATAAAGGACCTAAATGTTCAACCAATGACACAAATGTACTTATTGGATGCACAAGATTGGTTAAAAACCCTAATTGGACGAGAATAAGCCTTGGGAGGACGAAAATGACCTAAATGTTCAACCAATGACACAAAATCACTTATTGGATGCACAAGATTGGTTAAAAACCCTAATTGGACGAGAATAAGCCTTGGGAGGACGAAAATGACCTAAATATTCAACCAATGACACAAATGTACTTATGGGATGCACAAGATTGGTTAAAAACCCTAATTGGTCGAGAATAAGCCTTGGGAGGACGAAAATGACCTAAATGTTCAACCAATGACACAAAATCACTTATTGGATGCACAAGATTGGTTAAAAACCCTAATTGGACGAGAATAAGCTTTGGGAGGACGAAAATGACCTAAATGTTCAACCAATGACACAAATGTACTAATTGGATGCACCAGATTGGTTAAAAACCCTAATTGGACGAGAATAAGCCTAGGGAGGACGAAAATAACCTAAATGTTCAACCAATGACACAAATGTACTTATTGGATCCACAAGATTGGTTAAAAAACCCTAATTGGACGAGAATAATCCTAGGGAGGAAGAAAATGACCTAAATGTTCAACCAATGACACAAAATCACTTATTGGATGCACAAGATTGGTTAAAAACCCTAATTGGACGAGAATAAGCCTTCGGAGGACGAAAATGACCTAAATGTTCAACCAATGACACAAAATCACTAATTGGATGCACAAGATTGGTTAAAAACACTAATTTGACGAGAATAAGCCTTGGGAGGACGAAAATGACCTAAATGTTCAACCAATGACACAAATGTACTAATTGGATGCCCAAGATTGATTAAAAACCCTAATTAGACGAGAATAAGCCTAGGGAGGACGAAAACGACCTAAATGTTCAACCAATGACACAAAATCAATTATTGGATGCACAAGATTGGTTAAAACCCTAATTGGACTAGAATAAGCATTGGGAGGACGAAAATGACCTAAATGTTCAACCAATGAAACAAATGTACTTATTGGATGCACAAGATTGGTTAAAACCCCTAATTGGACGAGAAAAAGCCTAGGGAGGACGAAAATGACCTAAATGTTCAACCAATGACACAAATGTACTTATTGGATGCACAAGATTGGTTAAAAACCCTAATTGGACGAGAATAAGCATTGGGAGGACGAAAATGACCTAAATGTTCAACCAATGACACAAATGTACTTATTGGATGCACAACATTGGTTAAAATCCCTAATTGGACGAGAATAAGCCTTGGGAGGACGAAAATGACCTTAATGTTCAACCAATGACACACAATCACTTATTGCATGCACAAGATTGGTTAAAAACCCTAATTGGATGAGAATAAGCATTGGGAGGACGAAAATGACCTAAATGTTCAACCAATGACACAAATGTACTAATTGGATGCACAAGATTGGTTAAAAACCCTAATTGGACGAGAATAAGCCTAGGGAGGACGAAAATGACCTAAATGTTCAACCAATGACACAAATGTACTTATTAGATGCACAAGATTGGTTAAAACCCCTAATTGGACGAGAAAAAGCCTAGGGAGGACGAAAATGACCTAAATGTTCAACCAATGACACAAATGTACTTATTGGATGCACAAGATTGGTTAAAAACCCTAATTGGACGAGAATAAGCATTGGGAGGACGAAAATGACCTAAATGTTCAACCAATGACACAAAATCACTTATTGGATGCACAAGATTGGTTAAGAACCCTAATTGGACAGGAATAAGCCTTGGGAAGACGAAAATGACCTAAATGTTCAACCAATGACACAAAATCACTTATTGGATACACTAGATTGGTTAAAAACCCTAATTGGACGAGAATAAGCCTTGGGAGGACGAAAATGACCTAAATGTTCAACCAATGACACAAATGTACTTATTGGATGCACAAGATTGGTTAAAAACCCTAATTGGACGAGAATAAGCATTGGGAGGACGAAAATGACCTAAATGTTCAACCAATGACACAAACTCACTTATTGGATGCACAAGATTGGTTAAAAACCCTAATTGGACGAGAATAAGCATTGGGAGGACGAAAATGACCTAAATGTTCAACCAATGACACAAATGTACTTATTGGATGCACAAGATTGGTTAAAAACCAAAATTGGACGAGAATAAGCCTAGGGAGGACGAAAATGACCTAAATGTTCAACCAATGACACAAAATCACTTATTGGATGAACTAGATTGGTTAAAAACCCTAATTGGACAAGAATAAGCTTTGGGAGGACGAAAATGACCTAAATGTTCAACCAATGACACAAATGTACTTATTGGATGCACAAGATTGGTTAAAAACCCTAATTGGACGAGAATAAGCCTAGGGAGGACGAAAATGACCTAAATGTGCAACCAATGACACAAATGTACTTATTGGATGCACAAGATTGTTTAAATTCCCTAATTGGACGAGAATAAGCCATGGGAGGACGAAAATGACCTAAATGTTCAACCAATGACACAAAATCACTTATTGGATGCACAAGATTGGTTAAAAACCCTAATTGGACGAGAATAAGCATTGGGAGGACGAAAATGACCGAAATGTTCAACCAATGACACAAATGTACTTATTGGATGCACAAGATTGGTTAAAAACCCTAATTGGACGAGAATAAGCCTAGGGAGGACGAAAATGACCTAAATGTTCAACCAATGACACAAAATCACTTATTGGATGCACAAGATTGGTTAAAAACCCTAATTGGACGAGAATAAGCCTTAGAAGGACGAAAATGACCTAAATGTTTAACCAATGACACAAAATCACTTATTGGATGCACAAGATTGGTTAAAAACCCTAATTGGACGAGAATAAGCCTTGGGAGGACGAAAATGACCTATATGTTCAACCAATGACACAAAATCACTTATTGGATGCACAAGATTGGTTAAAAACCCTAATTGGACGAGAATAACCCTTGGGAGGACGAAAATGACCTAAATGTTCAACCAATGACACAAAATCACTTATTGGATGCACAAGATTGGTTAAAAACCCTAATTGGACGAGAATAAGCCTTCGGAGGACGAAAATGACCTAAATGTTCAACCAAAAACACAAAATCACTTATTGGATGCACAAGATTGGTTTAAAACCCTAATTGGACGAGAATAAGCCTAGGGAGGACGAAAATGACCTAAATGTTCAACCAATGACACAAAATCACTTATTGGATGCACAAGATTGGTTAAAAACCCTAATTGGACGAGAATAAGCCTTGGGAGGACGAAAATGACCTAAATGTTCAAATAATGACACAAAATCACTTATTGAATGCACAAGATTGGTTCAAAACCCTAATTGGACGAGAATAAGCCTTGGGAGGACGAACATGACCTAAATGTTCAACCAATGACACAAAATCACTTATTGGATGCACAAGATTGGTTAAAAACCCTAATTCGACAAGAATATGCCTTGGGAGGACGAAAATGACCTAAATGTTCAACCAGTGACACAAATGTACGTATTGGATGCACATGATTGGTTAAAAACCCTAATTGGACGAGAATAAGCCTAGGGAGGACGAAAATGACCTAAATGTTCAACCAATGACACAAAATCACTTATTGGATGCACAAGATTGGTTAAAAACCCTAATTGGACGAGAATAAGCCTTGGGAGGACGAAAATGACCTAAATGTTCAACCAATGACACAAGTGTACATATTGGATGCACAAGATTGGTTAAAAACCCTAATTGGACGAGAATAAGCCTAGGGAGGACGAAAATGACCTAAATGTTCAACCAATGACACAAAATCACTTATTGGATGCACAAGATTGGTTAAAAACCCTAATTGGACGAGAATACGCATTGGGAGGACGAAAATGACCTAAATGTTCAACCAATGACACAAATGTACTTATTGGATGCACAAGATTGGTTAAAAACCCTAATTGGACGAGAATAAGCATTGGGAGGACGAAAATGACCTAAATGTTCAACCAATGACACAAAAGTACTAATTGGATGCACAAGATTGGTTAAAAACCCTAATTGGACGAGAATAAGCCTAGGGAGGACGAAAATGACCTAAATGTTCAACCAATGACACAAAATCACTTATTGGATGCACAAGATTGGTTAAAAACCCTAATTGGACGAGAATAAGCCTAGGGAGGCAGAAAATGACCTAAATGTTCAACCAATGACACAAAATCACTTATTGGATGCACAAGATTGGTTAAAAACCCTAATTGGACGAGAATAAGCCTAGGGAGGACGAAAATGACCTAAATGTTCAACCAATGACACAAAATCACTTATTGGATGCACAAGATTGGTTAAAAACCCTAATTGGACGAGAATAAGCTTTTGGAGGTCATAAATGACCTAAATGTTCAACTAATGACACAAATGTACTTATTGGATGCACAAGATTGTTAAAAAACCCTAATTGGACGAGAATAAGTATTGGGAGGACGAAATTGACCTAAATGTTCAACCAATGACACAAAATCACTTATTGGATGCACAAGATTGGTTAAAAACCCTAATTGGACGAGAATAAGCCTTGGGAGGACGAAAATGACCTAAATGTTCAACCAATGACACAAATGTACTTATTGGATGCACAAGATTGGTTAAAAACCCTTATTGGACGAGAATAAGCCTTAGGAGGATGAAAATGACCTAAATGTTCAACCAATGACACAAAATCATTTATTGGATGCACAAGATTGGTTAAAACCCCTAATTGGACGAGAATAAGCCTTGGGAGGACGAAAATGACCTAAATGTTCAACCAATGACACAAATGTACTTATTGGATGCACAAGATTGGTTAAAAACCCTAATTGGACGAGAATAAGCCTTGGGAGGACGAAAATGACCTAAATGTTCAACCAATGACACAAAATCACTTATTGGATGCACAAGGTTGGATAAAAACCCTAATTGGACGAGAATAAGCCTTGGGAGGACGAAAATGACCTAAATGTTCAACCAATGACACAAATGTACTTATTGGATGCACAAGATTGGTTAAAAACCCTAATTGGACGAGAATAAGCCTTGGGAGAACGAAAATGACCTAAATGATCAACCAATGAAACAAATATACTTATTGGATTCTTAAGATTGGTTAAAAACCCTAATTGGACGAGAATAAGCCTTGGGAGGACGAAAATGACCTAAATGTTCAACCAATGACACAAATGTACTTATTGGATGCACAAGATTGGTTAAAAACCCTAATTGGACGAGGATAAGCCTAGGGAGGACGAAAATGACCTAAATGTTCAACCAATGACACAAATGTACTTATTGGATGCACAAGATTGGTTAAAATACCTAATTGGACGAGAATAAGCCTTGGGAGGACGAAAATGACCTAAATGTTCAACCAATGACACAAATCACTTATTGGATGCACAAGATTG
Organism: Cicer chorassanicum; assembly: GCA_037974735.1. Classification (NCBI taxonomy): domain Eukaryota; kingdom Viridiplantae; phylum Streptophyta; class Magnoliopsida; order Fabales; family Fabaceae; genus Cicer; species Cicer chorassanicum. The sequence goes on from JBBPBP010001231.1 coordinate 11,266, forward strand.
GTTAAAAACCCTGATTGGACGAGAATAAGCATTGGGAGGACAATAATGACCTAAATGTTCAACCAATGACACAAATGTACTAATTGGATGCACAAGATTGGTTAAAAACCCTAATTGGACGACAATAAGCCTAGGGAGGACGAAAATGACCTAAATGTTCAACCAATGACACAAATGTACTTATTGGATGCACAAGATTTGTTAAAACCCCTAATTGGACGAGAAAAAGCCTAGGGAGGACGAAAATGACCTAAATGTTCAACCAATGACCCAAATGTACTTATTGGATGCACAAGATTGGTTAAAAACCCTAATTGGACGAGAATAAGCCTTGGGAGGACGAAAATGACCTAAATGTTCAACCAATGACACAAAATCACTTATTGGATGCACAAGATTGGTTAAAAACCATAATTGGACGAGAATAAGCCTGGGGAGGACGAAAATGACCTAAATGTTAAACCAATGACACAAATGAACTTATTGGATGCACAAGATTGATTAAAACCTCTAATTGGACGAGAATAAGCCTTAGGAGGACGAAAATGACCTAAATGTTCAACCAATGACACAAAATCACTTATTGGATGCACAAGATTGGTTAAAAACCCTAATTGGACGAGAATAAGCAATGGGAGGACGAAAATGACCTAAATGTTCAACCAATGACACAAATGTACTTATTGGATGCACAAGATTGGTTAAAAACCCTAATTGGACGAGAATAAGCATTGGGAGGACGAAAATGACCTAAATGTTCAACCAATGACACAAAATCACTTATTGGATGCACAAGATTGGTTAAAAACCATAATTGGACGAGAATAAGCCTGGGGAGGACGAAAATGACCTAAATGTTAAACCAATGACACAAATGAACTTATTGGATGCACAAGATTGATTAAAACCTCTAATTGGACGAGAATAAGCATTAGGAGGACGAAAATGACCTAAATGTTCAACCAATGACACAAAATCACTTATTTGATGCACAAGATTGGTGAAAAACCCTAATTGGACGAGAATAAGCAATGGGAGGACGAAAATGACCTAAATGTTCAACCAATGACACAAATGTACTTATTGGATGCACAAGATTGGTTAAAAACCATAATTGGACGAGAATAAGCCTAGGGAGGACGAAAATGACCTAAATGTTCAACCAATGACACAAAATCACTTATTGGATGAACTAGATTGGTTAAAAACCCTAATTGGACAAGAATAAGCCTTGGGAGGACGAAAATGACCTAAATGTTCAACCAATGACACAAATGTACTTAATGGATGCACAAGATTGGTTAAAAACCCTAATTGGACGAGAATAAGCCTAGGGAGGACGAAAATGACCTAAATGTGCAACCAATGACACAAATGTACTTATTGGATGCACAAGATTGTTTAAATTCCCTAATTGGACGAGAATAAGCCATGGGAGGACGAAAATGACCTAAATGTTCAACCAATGACACAAAATCACTTATTGGATGCACAAGATTGGTTAAAAACCCTAATTGGACGAGAGTAAGCATTGGGAGGATGAAAATGACCTAAATGTTCAACCAATGACACAAATGTACTAATTGGATGCACCAGATTGGTTAAAAACCCTAATTGGACGAGAATAAGCCTAGGGAGGACGACAATAACCTATATGTTCAACCAATGACACAAATGTACTTATTGGATCCACAAGATTGGTTAAAAAACCCTAATTGGAC
>JBBPBP010001232.1:0-12964 GCA_037974735.1 Cicer chorassanicum
ACCAATGACACAAAATCACTTATTGGATGCACAAGATTGGTTAAAAACCCTAATTGCATTAGAATAAGCTTAAGGAGGACGAAAATGATCTAAATGTTCAACCAATGACACAAAATCAATTATTGGATTCACAAGATTGGTTAAAAACCTTAATTGGATTAGAATAAGCCAAGGGAGGACGAAAATGATCTAAATGTTAATCCAATGACCCAAAATCACTTATTGGATGCACAAGATTGATTAAAAACCATAATTAAATTAGAATAAGCCTTGGGAGGATGAAAATGACTAAAATGTTCAAAAAATGACACAAAATCACTTGTTGGATGCACAAAAGAATGAAACATTTAGAATAAGCCTAGGGAGGACGTAAATGACCTAAATGTTCAAAGAATGAAACAAAATCACTTATTGGATGCACTAGATTGGTTAAAAACCCGAATTGGATTAGAATAAGCCTAGGGAGGATGTAAATGACCTAAATGTTCAACGAATGACACAAAATCACTTATTGGATACACAAGATTGGTTAAAAATCCTAATTGGATTAGAATAAGCCTAAGAAGGACGAACATCACAAAAATGTTCAACCAATGACATAAAATAAGATATTGGATGCACAAGATTGATTAAAAACCCTATTTAGATAAGAAGAAGCCTAGGGTGGACCAAAATGACCTAAATGTTCAACCAATGACACAAAATCAATTATTGGATGCACAAGATTGGTTAAAAACCCTAATTGGATTAGAATAAGACTAGGTAGGACGAAAATGACGTAAATGTTCAACCAATGACGGAAAACCACTTATTGGATGCACAAGATTGGTTAAGAACCCTAATTGGATTAGAATAAGCATAGGGAGGAATTAAATGACCTAAATGTTAATCCAATGATACAAATTCACTTATTGGATGCACAAGATTAATTAAAAACCCTAATTGGATTAGAATAAACCTAGGGAGGACGAAAATGACCTAAATGTTCAACCAATGACACAAAATCACTTGTTTGATGCATAAGATTGTTTAAAAACCCTAATTGGATTAGAATAAGCCTAGGGAGGATGAAAATGACCTAAATGTTCAACCAATGACACAAAATCACTTATTGGATGCACAAGATTGGTTAAAAACCCTAATTGGATTAGAATAAGACTAGGGAGGACGAAAATGACGTAAATGTTCAACCAATGACGGAAAACCACTTATTGGATGCACAAGATTGGTTAAGAACCCTAATTGGATTAGAATAAGCATAGGGAGGAATTAAATGACCTAAATGTTAATCCAATGATACAAATTCACTTATTGGATGCACAAGATTAATTAAAAACCCTAATTGGATTAGAATAAACCTAGGGAGGACGAAAAATGACCTAAATGTTCAACCAATGACACAAAATCACTTATTTGATGCATAAGATTGTTTAAAAACCCTAATTGGATTAGAATAAGCCTAGGGAGGACGAAAATGACCTAAATGTTCAACCAATGACACAAAATCACTTATTGGATGCACAAGATTGGTTAAAAACCCTAATTGGATTAGAATAAGACTAGGGAGGACGAAAATGACGTAAATATTCAACCAATGACGGAAAACCACTTATTGGATGCACAAGATTGGTTAAGAACCCTAGTTGGATTAGAATAAGCATAGGGAGGAATTAAATGACCTAAATGTTAATCCAATGATACAAAATCACTTATTGGATGCACAAGATTAATTAAAAACCCTAATTGGATTAGAGTAAACCTAGGGAGGACGAAAATGACCTAAATGTTCAACCAATGACACAAAATCACTTATTTGATGCATAAGATTGTTTAAAAACCCTAATTGGATTAGAATAAGCCTAGGGAGGACGAAAATGACCTAAATGTTCAACCAATGACACAAAATCACTTATTGGATGCACAAGATTGGTTAAAAACCCTAATTGGATTAGAATAAACCTAGGGAGGACGAAAATGACCTCAATGTTCAACCAATGACACAAAATCACTTATTGGATACACAAGATTGGTTAAAAACCCTAATTGCATTAGAATAAGCTTAAGGAGGACGAAAATGATCTAAATGTTCAACCAATGACAGAAAAATCACTTATTGGATGCACAAGATTGGTTAAAAACCTTAATTGGATTAGAATAAGCCAAGGGAGGACGAAAATGACCTAAATGTTAATCCAATGACACAAAATCACTTATTGGATGCACAAGATTGGTTAAAAACCATAATTAAAGTAGAATAAGCCTTGGGAGGATGAAAATGACTTAAATGTTCAAAAAATGACACAAAATCACTTGTTGGATGCACAAAAGAATGAAACATTTAGAATAAGCCTAGGGAGGACGTAAATGACCTAAATGTTCAAAGAATGAAACAAAATCACTTATTGGGTGCACAAGATTGGTTAAAAACCCGAATTTAATTAGAATAAGCCTACGGAGGATGTAAATGACCTAAATGTTCAACGAATGACACAAAATTACTTATTGGATACACAAGATTGGTTAAAAATCCTAATTGGATTAGAATAAGCCTAGGAAGGACGAACATCAAAAAATTGTTCAACCAAGGACATAAAATAAGATATTGGATGCACAAGATTGATTAAAAACCCTAATTAGATAAGAAGAAGCCTAGGGTGGACAAAAATGACCTAATGTTAAACCAATGACACAAAATCAATTATTGGATCCAAAAGATTGGTTAAAAACCCTAATTGGATTAGAATAAGCCTAGGGAGGACGAAAATGACCTCAATGTTCAACCAATGACACAAAATCACTTATTGGATGCACAACATTGGTTAAAAACCTAATTGCAATAGAATAAGCTTAAGGAGGCTAAAATGACCTAAATGTTCAACCAATGACACAAAATCACTTATTGGGTGCACAGGATTGGTTGAAAATCCAAATTGAATTAGAATAAGCCTAGGGAGGAATTAAATGACCTAAATGTTAATCCAATGACACAAAATCACTTATTGGATGCACAAGATTAGTTAAAAACCCTTATTGGATTAGAATAAACCTAGGGAGGACGAAAATGACCTAAATGTTCAACCAATGACACAAAATCAATTATTGGATGCACAAGATTGGTTAAAAACCCTAATTGGATTAGCATAAGACTAGGGAGGGCGAAAATGACGTAAATGTTCAACCAATGACGGAAAACCACTTATTGGATGCACAAGATTGGTTAAGAACCCTAATTGGATTAGAATAAGCATAGGGAGGAATTAAATGACCTAAATGTTAATCCAATGATACAAATTCACTTATTGGATGCACAAGATTAATTAAAAACCCTAATTGGATTAGAATAAACCTAGGGAGGAAGAAAAATGACCTAAATGTTCAACCAATGACACAAAATCACTTATTTGATGCATAAGATTGTTTAAAAACCCTAATTGGATTAGAATAAGCCTAGGGAGGACGAAAATGACCTAAATGTTCAACCAATGACACAAACTCAATTATTGGATGCACAAGATTGGTTAAAAACCCTAATTGGATTAGAATAAGACTAGGGAGGACGAAAATGACGTAAATGTTCAACCAATGACGGAAAACCACTTATTGGATGCACAAGATTGGTTAAGAACCCTAATTGGATTAGAATTAGCATAGGGAGGAATTAAATGACCTAAATGTTAATCCAATGATACAAATTCACTTATTGGATGCACAAGATTAATTAAAAACCCTAATTGGATTAGAATAAACCTAGGGAGGACGAAAATGACCTAAATGTTCAACCAATGACACAAAATCACTTATTTGATGCATAAGATTGTTTAAAAACCCTAATTGGATTAGAATAAGCCTAGGGAGGACGAAAATGACCTAAATGTTCAACCAATGACACAAAATCACTTATTGGATGCACAAGATTGGTTAAAAACCCTAATTGGATTAGAATAAGACTAGGGAGGACGAAAATGACGTAAATATTCAACCATTGACGAAAAACCACTTATTGGATGCACAAGATTGGTTAAGAACCCTAATTGGATTAGAATAAGCATAGGGAGGAATTAAATGACCTAAATGTTAATCCAATGATACAAAGTCACTTATTGGATGCACAAGATTAATTAAAAACCCTAATTGGATTACAATAAACCTAGGCAGGACGAAAATGACCTAAATGTTCAACCAACGACACAAAATCACTTATTGGATGCACAAATTGGTTAAAAACCCCAATTGATTTAGAATAAGCTTAAGGAGGACGAAAATGATCTAAATGTTCAACCAATGACACAAAAATCACTTATTGGATGCACAAGATTGGTTAAAAACCTTAATTGGATTAGAATAAGCCAAGGGAGGACGAAAATGACCTAAATGTTAATCCAATGACACAAAATCACTTATTGGATGCAGAAGATTGGTTAAAAACCATAATTAAATTAGAAAAAGCCTTGGGAGGACGAAAATGACTAAAATGTTCAAAAAATGACACAAAATCACTTGTTGGATGCACAAAAGAATGAAACATTTAGAATAAGCCTAGGGAGGACGTAAATGACCTAAATGTTCAAAGAATGAAACAAAATCACTTATTGGATGCACAAGATTGGTTAAAAACCCGAATTGGATTAGAATAAGCCTAGGGAGGATGTAAATGACCTAAATGTTCAACGAATGACACAAAATCACTTATTGGATACACAAGATTGGTTAAAAATCCTAATTGGATTAGAATAAGCCTAGGAAGGACGAACATCACAAAAATGTTCAACCAATCACATAAAATAAGATATTGGATGCACAAGATTGATTAAAAACCCTATTTAGATAAGAAGAAGCCTAGGGTGGACGAAAATGACCTAATGTTAAACCAATGACACAAAATCAATTATTGGATGCAAAAGATTGGTTAAAAACCCTAATTGGATTAGAATAAGCCTAGGGAGGACGAAAATGACCTCAATGTTAAACCAATGACACAAAATCACTTATTGGATGCACAACATTGGTTAAAAACCTAATTGCAATAGAATAAGCTTTGGGAGGCTAAAATGACCTAAATGTTCAACCAATGACACAAAATCACTTATTGGGTGCATAGGATTGGTTGAAAATCCAAATTGAATTAGAATAAGCCTAGGGAGGAATTAAATGACCTAAATGTTAATCCAATGACACAAAATCACTTATTGGATGCACAAGATTAGATAAAAACCCTTATTGGATTAGAATAAACCTAGGGAGGACGAAAATGACCTAAATGTTCAACCAATGACACAAAATCAATTATTGGATGCACAAGATTGGTTAAAAACCCTAATTGGATTAGAATAAGACTAGGGAGGACGAAAATGACGTAAATGTTCAACCAATGACGGAAAACCACTTATCGGATGCACAAGATTGGTTAAAAACCCTAATTGCATTAGAATAAGCATAGGCAGGAATTAAATGACCTAAATGTTAATCCAATGATTCAAAATCACTTATTGGATCCACAAGATTAATTAAAAACTCTAATTGGATTAGAATAAACCTAGGGAGGACGAAAATGACCTCAATATTCTACCAATGACATAAAATCACTTATTGGATGCACAAGATTGGTTAAAAACCCTAATTGCATTAGAATAAGCTTAAGGAGGACAAAAATGATCTAAATGTTCAACCAATGACACAAAAATCACTTATTGGATGCACAAGATTGGTTAAAAACCATAATTAAATTAGAATAAGCCTTGGGAGGATGAAAATGACTTAAATGTTCAAAAAATGACACAAAATCACTTGTTGGATGCACAAAAGAATGAAACATTTAGAATAAGCCTAGGGAGGACGTAAATGACCTAAATGTTCAAAGAATGAAACAAAATCACTTATTGGATGCACAAGATTGGTTAAAAACCCGAATTGGATTAGAATAAGCCTAGGGAGGACGATAATGACCTAAATGTTAAACCAATGACACAAAATCACTTATTGGATGCACAAGATTGGTTTAAAACCCTAATTGGATTAGAATAAGCCTAAGGAGGACGTAAGTGACCTAAATGTTCAACCAATGACACAAAATCACTTATTAAGTGCACAAGATTGGTTGAAAATCCAAATTGAATTAGAATAAGCCTAGGGAGGAATTAAATGACATAAATGTTAATCCAATGACACAAAATCACTTACTGGATGCACAAGATTAGTTAAAAACCCTTATTGGATTAGAATAAACCTAGGGAGGACGAAAATGACCTAAATGTTCAACCAATGACACAAAATCAATTATTGGATGCACAAGATTGGTTAAAAACCCTAATTGGATTAGAATAAGACTAGGGAGGACGAAAATGACGTAAATGTTCAACCAATGACGGAAAACCACTTATTGGATGCACAAGATTGGTTAAGAACCCTAATTGGATTAGAATAAACCTAGGGAGGACGAAAATGACCTAAATGTTAATCCAATGACATAAACGCACTTATTGGATGCACAAGATTGGCTAAAAACCCTTATTGGATTAGAATAAGCCTAGGGTGGACGAAAATGACTTAAATGTTCAACCAATGACACAAAATCACTTATTGGATGCACAAGATTGGTTAAAAACCCTAATTGGATTAGAATAAGCCTAGGGAGGACCAAAATGACCTAAATGTTCAACCAATGACACAAAATCACTTATTGGGTGCTCAAGATTGGTTGAAAATCCAAATTGGATTAGAATAAACCTAGGGAGGACGAAAATGACCTCAATGTTCAACCAATGACAAAAAATCACTTATTGGATGCACAAGATTCGTTAGAAACCTTAATTGGATTGGAATAAACCTTGGAGGACGAAAATAACCTAAACGTTCAACCAATGATACAAAATCACTTATTGGATGCACAAGATTGGTTAAAAACCGTCATTGGATTAGAATAAGCCTAGGGAGGACAAAAATGACCTAAATTTTCAACCAATGACACAAAATCACTTATGGGATGCACCAGATTGGTTACAAACCCTAATTAGATTAGAATAAGCCTAAGGAGGACGAAAATGACCTAAATGTTAATCCAATGACACCAACGCACTTATTAGATGCACAAGTATGGCTAAGAACCCTTATTGGATTAGAATAAGCCTAAGGAGAATGGAAATGTCTTAAATGTTCAACCAATGACACAAAATCACTTATTGGATGCACAACATTGGTTAAAAACCCTAATTGGACTAGAATAAGCCTAGGGATGACGAAAATGACCTAAATGTTAAACCAATGACCCAAAATCACTTATTGGATGCACAAGATTGGTTAAAAACCCTAATTGGATTAGAATAAGCCTAGGGAGGACGTAAGTGACGTAAATGTTCAACCAATGACACAAAATCACTTATTGGGTGCACAAGATTGGTTGAAAATCCAAATTGAATTAGAATAAGCCTAAGGAGGAATTAAATGACCTAAACGTTAATCCAATGACACAAAATCACTTATTGGATGCACAAGATTGGTTAAAAACCCTTATTGGATTAGAATAAACATATGGAGGACGAAAATGACCTAAATGTTCAACCAATGACACAAAATCAATTATTGGATGCACAACATTGTTTAAAAACCCTAATTGGATTAGAAAAGACTAGGGAGGACGAAACTGACATAAATGTTCAACCAATGACACAAAACCACTTATTGGATGCACAAGATTGGTTAAGAACCCTAATTGGATTAAAATAAGCATAGGGAGGAATTAAATGACCTAAATGTTAATCCAATGATACAAAATCACTTATTGGATGCACAAGATTAATTAAAAACCCTAATTGGATTAGAATAAACCTAAGGAGGACGAAAATGTCCTAAATGTTCAACCAATGACACAAAATCACTTATTTGATGCACAAGATTGTTTAAAAACCCTAATTGGATTAGAATAAGCCTAGGGAGGACGAAAATGACCTAAATGTTCAACCAATGACACAAAATAACTTATTGGATGCACAAGACTGGTTAAAAACCCTAATTGGATTAGAATAAACCTAGGGAGGACGAAAATGACCTCAATATTCTACCAATGACACAAAATCACTTATTGGATGCACAAGATTGTTTAAAAACCCTAATTGCATTAGAATAAGCTTAAGGAGGACGAAAATGATCTAAATGTTCAACCAATGACACAATAATCACTTATTGGATGCACAAGATTGGTTAAAAACCCTAATTGGATTAGAATAAACCTAGGGAGGACGAAAATGACCTAAATGTTAATCCAATGACATAAACGCACTTATTGGATGCACAAGATTGGATAAAAACCCTTATTGGATTAGAATAAGCCTAGGGTGGACGAAAATGACTTAAATGTTCAACCAATGACACAAAATCACTTATTGGATGCACAAGATTGGTTAAAAACCCTAATTGGATTAGAATAAGCCTAGGGAGGACCAAAATGACCTAAATGTTCAACCAATGACACAAAATCACTTATTGGGTGCTCAAGATTGGTTGAAAATCCAAATTGGATTAGAATAAACCTAGGGAGGACGAAAATGACCTCAATGTTCAACCAATGACAAAAAATCACTTATTGGATGCACAAGATTCGTTAGAAACCTTAATTGGATTGGAATAAACCTTGGAGGACGAAAATAACCTAAACGTTCAACCAATGATACAAAATCACTTATTGGATGCACAAGATTGGTTAAAAACCGTCATTGGATTAGAATAAGCCTAGGGAGGACAAAAATGACCTAAATTTTCAACCAATGACACAAAATCACTTATTGGATGCACAACATTGGTTAAAAACCCTAATTGGACTAGAATAAGCCTAGGGATGACGAAAATGACCTAAATGTTAAACCAATGACCCAAAATCACTTATTGGATGCACAAGATTGGTTAAAAACCCTAATTGGATTAGAATAAGCCTAGGGAGGACGTAAGTGACGTAAATGTTCAACCAATGACACAAAATCACTTATTGGGTGCACAAGATTGGTTGAAAATCCAAATTGAATTAGAATAAGCCTAAGGAGGAATTAAATGACCTAAACGTTAATCCAATGACACAAAATCACTTATTGGATGCACAAGATTGGTTAAAAACCCTTATTGGATTAGAATAAACATATGGAGGACGAAAATGACCTAAATGTTCAACCAATGACACAAAATCAATTATTGGATGCACAACATTGTTTAAAAACCCTAATTGGATTAGAAAAGACTAGGGAGGACGAAACTGACATAAATGGCCAACCAATGACACAAAACCACTTATTGGATGCACAAGATTGGTTAAGAACCCTAATTCGATTAAAATAAGCATAGGGAGGAATTAAATGACCTAAATGTTAATCCAATGATACAAAATCACTTATTGGATGCACAAGATTAATTAAAAACCCTAATTGGATTAGAATAAACCTAAGGAGGACGAAAATGTCCTAAATGTTCAACCAATGACACAAAATCACTTATTTGATGCACAAGATTGTTTAAAAACCCTAATTGGATTAGAATAAGCCTAGGGAGGACGAAAATGACCTAAATGTTCAACCAATGACACAAAATAACTTATTGGATGCACAAGACTGGTTAAAAACCCTAATTGGATTAGAATAAACCTAGGGAGGACGAAAATGACCTCAATATTCTACCAATGACACAAAATCACTTATTGGATGCACAAGATTGTTTAAAAACCCTAATTGCATTAGAATAAGCTTAAGGAGGACGAAAATGATCTAAATGTTCAACCAATGACACAATAATCACTTATTGGATGCACAAGATTGGTTAAAAACCCTAATTGGATTAGAATAAACCTAGGGAGGACGAAAATGACCTAAATGTTAATCCAATGACATAAACGCACTTATTGGATGCACAAGATTGGATAAAAACCCTTATTGGATTAGAATAAGCCTAGGGTGGACGAAAATGACTTAAATGTTCAACCAATGACACAAAATCACTTATTGGATGCACAAGATTGGTTAAAAACCCTAATTGGATTAGAATAAGCCTAGGGAGGACCAAAATGACCTAAATGTTCAACCAATGAGACAAAATCACTTATTGGGTGCTCAAGATTGGTTGAAAATCCAAATTGGATTAGAATAAACCTAGGGAGGACGAAAATGACCTCAATGTTCAACCAATGACAAAAAATCACTTATTGGATGCACAAGATTCGTTAGAAACCTTAATTGGATTGGAATAAACCTTGGAGGACGAAAATAACCTAAACGTTCAACCAATGATACAAAATCACTTATTGGATGCACAAGATTGGTTAAAAACCGTCATTGGATTAGAATAAGCCTAGGGAGGACAAAAATGACCTAAATTTTCAACCAATGACACAAAATCACTTATGGGATGCACCAGATTGGTTACAAACCCTAATTAGATTAGAATAAGCCTAGGGAGGACGAAAATGACCTAAATGTTAATCCAATGACACCAACGCACTTATTAGATGCACAAGTATGGCTAAGAACCCTTATTGGATTAGAATAAGCCTAAGGAGAATGGAAATGTCTTAAATGTTCAACCAATGACACAAAATCACTTATTGGATGCACAACATTGGTTAAAAACCCTAATTGGACTAGAATAAGCCTAGGGATGACGAAAATGACCTAAATGTTAAACCAATGACCCAAAATCACTTATTGGATGCACAAGATTGGTTAAAAACCCTAATTGGATTAGAATAAGCCTAGGGAGGACGTAAGTGACGTAAATGTTCAACCAATGACACAAAATCACTTATTGGGTGCACAAGATTGGTTGAAAATCCAAATTGAATTAGAATAAGCCTAAGGAGGAATTAAATGACCTAAACGTTAATCCAATGACACAAAATCACTTATTGGATGCACAAGATTGGTTAAAAACCCTTATTGGATTAGAATAAACATATGGAGGACGAAAATGACCTAAATGTTCAACCAATGACACAAAATCAATTATTGGATGCACAACATTGTTTAAAAACCCTAATTGGATTAGAAAAGACTAGGGAGGACGAAACTGACATAAATGTTCAACCAATGACACAAAACCACTTATTGGATGCACAAGATTGGTTAAGAACCCTAATTAGATTAAAATAAGCATAGGGAGGAATTAAATGACCTAAATGTTAATCCAATGATACAAAATCACTTATTGGATGCACAAGATTAATTAAAAACCCTAATTGGATTAGAATAAACCTAAGGAGGACGAAAATATCCTAAATGTTCAACCAATGACACAAAATCACTTATTTGATGCACAAGATTGTTTAAAAACCCTAATTGGATTAGAATAAGCCTAGGGAGGACGAAAATGACCTAAATGTTCAACCAATGACACAAAATCACTTATTGGATGCACAAGATTGGTTAAAAACCCTAATTGGATTAGAATAAACCTAGGGAGGACGAAAATGACCTAAATGTTAATCCAATGACATAAACGCACTTATTGGATGCACAAGATTGGCTAAAAACCCTTATTGGATTAGAATAAGCCTAGGGTGGACGAAAATGACTTAAATGTTCAACCAATGACACAAAATCACTTATTGGATGCACAAGATTGGTTAAAAACCCTAATTGGATTAGAATAAGCCTAGGGAGGACCAAAATGACCTAAATGTTCAACCAATGACACAAAATCACTTATTGGGTGCTCAAGATTGGTTGAAAATCCAAATTGGATTAGAATAAACCTAGGGAGGACGAAAATGACCTCAATGTTCAACCAATGACAAAAAATCACTTATTGGATGCACAAGATTCGTTAGAAACCTTAATTGGATTGGAATAAACCTTGGAGGACGAAAATAACCTAAACGTTCAACCAATGATACAAAATCACTTATTGGATGCACAAGATTGGTTAAAAACCGTCATTGGATTAGAATAAGCCTAGGGAGGACAAAAATGACCTAAATTTTCAACCAATGACACAAAATCACTTATGGGATGCACCAGATTGGTTACAAACCCTAATTAGATTAGAATAAGCCTAAGGAGGACGAAAATGACCTAAATGTTAATCCAATGACACCAACGCACTTATTAGATGCACAAGTATGGCTAAGAACCCTTATTGGATTAGAATAAGCCTAAGGAGAATGGAAATGTCTTAAATGTTCAACCAATGACACAAAATCACTTATTGGATGCACAACATTGGTTAAAAACCCTAATTGGACTAGAATAAGCCTAGGGATGACGAAAATGACCTAAATGTTAAACCAATGACCCAAAATCACTTATTGGATGCATAAGATTGGTTAAAAACCCTAATTGGATTAGAATAAGCCTAGGGAGGACGTAAGTGACGTAAATGTTCAACCAATGACACAAAATCACTTATTGGGTGCACAAGATTGGTTGAAAATCCAAATTGAATTAGAATAAGCCTAAGGAGGAATTAAATGACCTAAACGTTAATCCAATGACACAAAATCACTTATTGGATGCACAAGATTGGTTAAAAACCCTTATTGGATTAGAATAAACATATGGAGGACAAAAATGACCTAAATGTTCAACCAATGACACAAAATCAATTATTGGATGCACAACATTGTTTAAAAACCCTAATTGGATTAGAAAAGACTAGGGAGGACGAAACTGACATAAATGTTCAACCAATGACACAAAACCACTTATTGGATGCACAAGATTGGTTAAGAACCCTAATTGGATTAAAATAAGCATAGGGAGGAATTAAATGACCTAAATGTTAATCCAATGATACAAAATCACTTATTGGATGCACAAGATTAATTAAAAACCCTAATTGGATTAGAATAAACCTAAGGAGGACGAAAATGTCCTAAATGTTCAACCAATGACACAAAATCACTTATTTGATGCACAAGATTGTTTAAAAACCCTAATTGGATTAGAATAAGCCTAGGGAGGACGAAAATGACCTAAATGTTCAACCAATGACACAAAAT
>JBBPBP010001234.1:0-12958 GCA_037974735.1 Cicer chorassanicum
TGGATGCACAAGATTGGTTAAAAACCCTAATTGGACGAGAATAAGCCTTGGGAGGACGAAAATGACCTAAATGTTCAACCAATGACACAAATGTACTTACTGGATGCACAAGGTTGGTTAAAAACCCTAATTGGTCGAGAATAAGCCTTGGGAGGACGAAAATGACCTAAATGTTCAACCAATGACACAAAATCACTTATTGGATGCACAAGATTGGTTAAAAACCCTAATTGGACGAGAATAAGCCTAGGGAGGACGAAAATGACCTAAATGTTCAACCAATAACACAAAATCACGTACTGGATGCACAATATTGGTTAAAAACCCTAATTGGACGAGAATAAGCCTTGGGAGGACGAAAATGACCTAAATGTTTAACCAATGACACAAAATCACTTATTGGATGCACAAGATTGGTTAAAAACCCTAATTGGACGAGAATAAGCCTTGGGAGAACAAAAATGACCTAAATGTTCAACCAATGACACAAATGTACTTATTGGATGCACATGATTGGTTAAAAACCCTAATTGGCAAGAATAAGCCTTGGGAGTACGAAAATGACCTAAATGTTCAACCAATGACACAAAATCACTTATTGGATGCACAAGATTGGTTAAAAACCCTAATTGGATGAGTATAACCCTAGGGAGGACGAAAATGACCTAAATGTTTAACCAATGACACAAATGTACTTATTGGATGCACAAGATTGGTTAAAAACCTTAATTGGACGAGAATAAGACTAAGGAGGATGAAAATGACCAAAATGTTCAACCAATGACACAAAATCACTTATTGGATGCAAAAGATTGGTTAAAAACCCTAATTGGACGAGAATAAGCCTTGGGAGGACGAAAATGACCTAAATGTTTAACCAATGACACAAAATCACTTATTGGATGCACAAGATTGGTTAAAAACCCTAATTGGACGAGATTAAGCCTAGGGAGGACAAAAATGACCTAAATGTTCAACCAATGACACAAAATCACTTATTGGATGCACGAGATTGGTTAAAAACCCTAATTGGACGAGAATAAGCCTTGGGAGGACGAAAATGACCTAAATGTTCAACCAATGACACAAATGTACTTATTGGATGCACAAGATTGGTTAAAAACCCTAATTGGACAAGAATAAGCCTAGGGAGGACGAAAATGACCTAAATGTTCAATCACTGACACAAATGTACTTATTGGATGCATAAAGATTGGTTAAAAACCCTAATTGGATGAGAATAAGCCTGGGGAGGACGAAAATGACCTAAATGTTCAACCAATGACACAAATGTACTTATTGGATGCACAAGATTGGTTAAAAACCCTAATTGGACGAGAATAAGCCTTGGGAGGACGAAAATGACCTAAATGTTCAACCAATGACACAAAATCACTTATTGGATGCACAAGATTGGTTAAAAACCCTAATTGGACGAGAATAAGCCTAGGAAGGACGAAAACGACCTAAATGTTCAACTAATGACACAAATGTACTTATTGGATGCACAAGATTGGTTGAAAACCCTAATTGGACGAGAATAAGCCTTGGGAGGACGAAAATGACCTAAATGTTCAACCAATGACACAAAATCACTTATTGGATGCACAAGATTGGTTAAAAACCCTAATTGGATGAGAATAACCCTAGGGAGGATGAAAATGACCTAAATGTTTAACCAATGACACAAAATCACTTATTGGATGCACAAGATTGGTTAAAAACCCTAATTGGACGAGAATAAGCCTTGGGAGGACGAAAATGACCTAAATGTTCAACCAATGACACAAAATCACTTATTGGATGCACAAGATTGGTTAAAAACCCTAATTGGACGAGAATAAGCCTAGGGAGGACGAAATTGACCTAAATGTTCAACCAATGACCCAAAATCACTTATTGGATGCACAAGATTGGTTAAAAACCCTAATTGGACCAGAATAAGCCTAGGGACGACGAAAATGACCTAAATGTTCAACCAATGACACAAAATCAATTATTGGATGAACAAGATTGGTTAAAAACCCTAATTGAACGAGAATAAGCCTTGGGAGGACGAAAATGACCTAAATGTTCAACCAATGACACAAAATCACTTATTGGATGCACAAGATTGGTTAAAAACCCTAATTGGACGAGAATAAGCCTTGGGAGGACGAAAATGACCTAAATGTTCAACCAATGACACAAAATCACTTATTGGATGCACAAGATTGGTTAAAAACCCTAATTGGACGAGAATAAGCCTAGGGAGGACGAAAATGACCTAAATGCTCAACCAATGACACAAAATCACTTATTGGATGCACAAGATAGGTTAAAAACCCTAATTGGACAAGAATAAGCCTAGGGAGGACGAAAATGAACTAAATGTTCAACCAATGACACAAATGTACTTATTGGATGCACAAGATTGGTTAAAAACTCTAATTGGATGAGAATAAGCCTTGGAAGGACGAAAATGACCTAAATGTTCAACCAATGACACAAAATCACTTATTGGATGCACAAGATTCGTTAAAAACCCTAATTGGACGAGAATAAGCCTTGGGAGGACGAAAATGACCTAAATGTTCAACCAATGACACAAAATCACTTATTGGATGCACAAGATTGGTTAAAAACCCTAATTGGACGAGAATAAGCCTTGGGAGGACGAAAATGACCTAAATGTTTAACCAATGACACAAAATCACTTATTGGATGCACAGGATTGGATAAAAATCCTAATTGGACGAGAATAAGCCTTGGGAGGACGAAAATGACCTAAATGTTCAACCAATGACACAAAATCACTTATTGGATGCACAAGATTGGTTAAAAACCCTAATTGGACGAGAATAAGCCTTGGGAGGACGAAAATGACCTAAATGTTCAACCAATGACACAAATTCACTTATTGGATGCAAAAGATTGGTTAAAAACCCTAATTGGACGAGAATAAGCCTTGGGAGGACGAAAATGACCTAAATGTTTAACCAATGACACAAAATCACTTATTGGATGCACAAGATTGGTTAAAAACCCTAATTGGACGAGAATAAGCCTTGGGAGGACGAAAATGACCTAAATGTTCAACCAATGACACAAAATCACTAATTGGATGCACAAGATTGGTTAAAAACCCTAAATGGACGAGAATAAATCCCTGGAGGATGAAAATGACCTAAATGTTGAACCAATGACACAAAATCACTTATTGGATGCACAAGATTGGTTAAAAACCCTAATTGGACGAGAATAAGCCTTGGGAGGACGAAAATGACCTAAATGTTCAACCAATGACACAAAATCTCTTATTGGATGCACAAGATTGGTTAAAAACCCTAATTGGACGAGAATAAGCCTTGGGAGGACGAAAATGACCTAAATGTTTAACCAATGACACAAAATCACTTATTGGATGCACAAGATTGGTTAAAAACCCTAATTGGACGAGAATAAGCCTCGGGAGGACGAAAATGACCTAAATGTTCAACCAATGACACAAAATCACTTATTGGATGAACAAGATTGGTTAAAAACCCTAATTGGACGAGAATAAGGCTAGGGAGGACGGAAATGACCTAAATGTTCATCCAATGACACAAAATCACTTATTGGATGCACAAGATTGATTAAAAACCCTAATTGGACGAGAATAAGCCTTGGGAGGACGAAAATGACCTAAATGTTCAACCAATGACACAAAATCACTTATTGGATGCACAAGATTGGTTAAAAACCCTAATTGGACGAGAATAAGCCTTGGGAGGAGGAAAATGACGTAAATGTTCAACCAATGGCACAAAATCACTTATTGGATGCACAAGATTGGTTAAAAACCCTAATTGGACGAGAATAAGCCTTGGGAGGACGAAAATGACCTAAATGTTCAATCAATGACACAAAATCACTTATTGGATGCACAAGATTGGTTAAAAACCCTAATTGGACGAGAATAAGCCTTGGCATGACGAAAATGACCTAAATGTTCAACCAATGGCACAAAATCACTTATTGGATGCACAAGATTGTTAAAAAACCCTAATTGGACGAGAATAAGCCTAGGGAGGACGTAAATGACCTAAATGTTCAACCAATGACACAAAATCACTTATTAGATGCACAAGATTGGTTAAAAACCCTAATTGGACGAGAATAAGCCTTGGGAGGACGAAAATGACCTAAATGTTCAACCAATGACACAAAATCACTTATTGGATGCACAAGATTGGTTAAAAACCCTAATTGGACGAGAATAAGCCTAGGGAGGACGAAAATGACCTAAATGTTCAGCCAATGACACAAAATCACTTATTTGATGCACAAGCTTGGTTAAAAACCCTAATTGGACGAGAATAAGCCTTGGGAGGACGAAAATGACCTAAATGTTCAACCAATGACACAAAATCACTTATTGGATGCACAAGATTGGTTAAAAACCCTAATTGGACGAGAATAAGCCTTGGGAGGACGAAAATGACCTAAATGTTCAACAAATGACACAAAATTACTTATTGGATGCATAAGATTTGTTAAAAACCCTAATTGGACGAGAATAAGCCTTGGGAGGACGAAAATGACCTAAATGTTCAACCAATGACACAAAATCACTTATTGGATGCACAAGATTGGTTAAAAACCCTAATTGGACGAGAATAAGCCTTGGGAGGACGAAAATGACCTAAATGTTCAACCAATGACACAAAATCACTTATTGGAGGAACAAGATTGGTTAAAAACCCTAATTGGACGAGAATAAGCCTTGGGAGGACGAAAATGACCTAAATGTTCAACCAATGACACAAAATCACTTATTGGATGCACAAGATTGGTTAAAAACCCTAATTGGACGAGAATAAGCCTTGGGAGAACAAAAATGACCTAAATGTTCAACCAATGACACAAATGTACTTATTGGATGCACAAGATTGGTTAAAAACCCTAATTGGCAAGAATAAGCCTTGGGAGTACGAAAATGACCTAAATGTTCAACCAATGACACAAAATCACTTATTGGATGCACAAGATTGGTTAAAAACCCTAATTGGATGAGTATAACCCTAGGGAGGACGAAAATGACCTAAATGTTTAACCAATGACACAAATGTACTTATTGGATGCACAAGATTGGTTAAAAACCTTAATTGGACGAGAATAAGACTAAGGAGGATGCAAATGACCAAAATGTTCAACCAATGACACAAAATCACTTATTGGATGCAAAAGATTGGTTAAAAACCCTAATTGGACGAGAATAAGCCTTGGGAGGACGAAAATGACCTAAATGTTTAACCAATGACACAAAATCACTTATTGGATGCACAAGATTGGTTAAAAACCCTAATTGGACGAGAATAAGCCTTGGGAGGACAAAAATGACCTAAATGTTCAACCAATGACACAAATGTACTTATTTGATGCACAAGATTGGTTAAAAACCCTAATTGGACGAGAATAAGCCTAGGGAGGACGAAAATGACCTAAATGTTCAACCAATGACACAAAATCACTTATTGGATGCGTAAGATTGGTTAAAAACCCTAATTGGACGAGAATAAGCCTAGGGAGGATGAAAATGACCTAAATGTTCAACCAATGATACAAAATTAATTATTGAATGCACAAGATTGGTTAAAAACCCTAATTGGACGAGAATAAGCAAATGGAGGACGAAAATGACCTAAATGTTTAACCAATGACACAAAATCACTTATTGGATGCACAAGATTGGTTAAAAACCCTAATTGGACGAGAATAAGCCTTGGGAGGACAAAAATGACCTAAATGTTCAACCAATGACACAAATGTACTTATTTGATGCACAAGATTGGTTAAAAACCCTAATTGGACGAGAATAAGCCTAGGGAGGACGAAAATGACCTAAATGTTCAACCAATGACACAAAATCACTTATTGGATGCGTAAGATTGGTTAAAAACCCTAATTGGACGAGAATAAGCCTAGGGAGGATGAAAATGACCTAAATGTTCAACCAATGATACAAAATTAATTATTGAATGCACAAGATTGGTTAAAAACCCTAATTGGACGAGAATAAGCCTATGGAGGACGAAAATGACCTAAATGTTTAACCAATGACACAAAATCACTTATTGGATGCACAAGATTGGTTAAAAACCCTAATTGGACGAGAATAAGCCTTGGGAGGACAAAAATGACCTAAATGTTCAACCAATGACACAAATGTACTTATTTGATGCACAAGATTGGTTAAAAACCCTAATTTGACGAGAATAAGCCAAGGGAGGACGAAAATGACATAAATGTTCAACCAATGACACAAAATCACTAATTGGATGCACAAGATTGGTTAAAAACCCTAATTGGACGAGAATAAGCCTAGGGAGGACGAAAATGACCTAAATGTTCAACCAATGACACAAAATCACTTATTGGATGCACAAGATTGGTTAAAATCCCTAATTGGACGAGAATAAGCATAGGGAGGACGAAAATGACCTAAATGTTCAACCAATGACACAAAATCACTTATTGGATGCACAAGAATGGTTAAAAACCCTAATTGGACGAGAATAAGCCTTGGGAGGACGAAAATGACCTATATGTTCAACCAATGGCACAAAATCACTTATTGGATGCACAAGATTGTTAAAAAACCCTAATTGGACGAGAATAAGCCTAGGGAGGACGAAAATGACCTAAATGTTCAACCAATGACACAAAATCACTTATTGGATGCACAAGATTGGTTAAAAACCCTAATTGGACAAGAATAAGCCTAAGGAGGACGAAAATGACCTAAATGTTCAACCAATGACACAAATGTAATTATTGGATGCACAAGATTGGTTAAAAACCTTAATTGGACGAGAATAAGCCTTGGGAGGACGAAAATGACCTAAATGTTCAACCAATGACACAAAATCACTTATTCGATGCACAAGATTGGTTAAAAACCCTAATTGGACGAGAATAAGCCTTGGGAGGACGAAAATGACCTAAATGTTCAATCAATGACACAAAATCACTTATTGGATGCACAAGATTGGTTAAAAACCCTAATTGGACGAGAATAAGCCTTGGGAGGACGAAAATGACCTAAATGTTTAACCAATGACACAAAATCACTTATTGGATGCACAAGATTGGTTAAAAACCCTAATTGGACGAGAATAAGCCTTGGGAGGAAGAAAATGACCTAAATGTTCAACCAATGACACAAATGTACTTATTTGATGCACAAGATTGGTTAAAAACCCTAATTTGACGAGAATAAGCCAAGGGAGGACGAAAATGACATAAATGTTCAACCAATGACACAAAATCACTAATTGGATGCACAAGATTGGTTAAAAACCCTAATTGGACGAGAATAAGCCTAGGGAGCACGAAAATGACCTAAATGTTCAACCAATGACATAAATGTACTTATTGGATGCACAAGATTGGTTAAAAACCCTAATTGGACGAGAATAAGCCTTGGGAGGTCGAAAATGACCTAAATGTTCAACCAATGACACAAAATACTTTATTGGATGCACAAGATTGGTTAAAAACCCTTATTGGATGAGAATAAGCCTTGGGAGGACGAAAATGACCTAAATGTTCATCCAATGACACAAAATCACTTATTGGATACACAAGATTGGTTATAAACCCTAATTGGACGAGAATAAGCCTAGGGAGGACGAAAGTGACCTAAATTTTCAACCAATGACACAAAATCACTTATTGGATGCGTAAGATTGGTTAAAAACCCTAATTGGGTGAGAATAAGCCTAGGGAGGACGAAAATGACCTAAATGTTCAACCAATGATACAAAATTAATTATTGAATGCACAAGATTGGTTAAAAACCCTAATTTGACGAGACTAAGCCTATGGAGGACGAAAATGACCTAAATGTTCAACCAATGACACAAAATTACTTATTGGATGCACAAGTTTGGTTAAAAACCCTAATTGGACGAGAATAAGCCTTGGGAGGACGAAAATGACCTAAATGTTCAACCAATGACACAAAATCACTTATTGGATGCACAAGATTGGTTAAAAACCCTAATTGGACGAGAATAAGCCTAGGGAGGACGAAAATGACCTAAATGCTCAACCAATGACACAAAATCACTTATTGGATGCACAAGATAGGTTAAAAACCCTAATTGGACAAGAATAAGCCTAGGGAGGACGAAAATGAACTAAATGTTCAACCAATGACACAAATGTACTTATTGGATGCACAAGATTGGTTAAAAACTCTAATTGGATGAGAATAAGCCTTGGAAGGACGAAAATGACCTAAATGTTCAACCAATGACACAAAATCACTTATTGGATGCACAAGATTCGTTAAAAACCCTAATTGGACGAGAATAAGCCTTGGGAGGACGAAAATGACCTAAATGTTCAACCAATGACACAAAATCACTTATTGGATGCACAAGATTGGTTAAAAACCCTAATTGGACGAGAATAAGCCTTGGGAGGACGAAAATGACCTAAATATTTTAACCAATGACACAAATGTACTTATTGGATGCACAAGATTGGTTAAAAACCCTAATTGGACGAGAATAAGCCTTGGGAGGACGAAAATGACCTAAATGTTCAACCAATGACACAAAATCACTTATTGGATGCACAAGATTGGTTAAAAACCCTAATTGGACGAGAATAAGCCTTGGGAGGACAAAAATGACTTAAATGTTCAACCAATGACACAAATGTACTTATTGGATGCACAAGATTGGTTAAAAACCCTAATTGGACGAGAATAAGCCTTGGGAGGACGAAAATGACCTAAATGTTCAACCAATGACACAAAATCACTTATTGGATGCACAAGATTGGTTAAAAACCCTAATTGGACGAGAATAAGCCTTGGGAGGACGAAAATGACCTAAATGTTCAACCAATGACACAAGTGCACTTATTGGATGCACAAGATTGGTTAAAAACCCTAATTGGACGAGAATAAGCCTTGGGAGGACGAAAATGACCTAAATGTTCAACCAATGACACAAAATCACTTATTGGATGCACAAGATTGGTTAAAAACCCTAATTGGACGAGAATAAGCCTTGGGAGGACGAAAATGACCTAAATGTTCAACCAATGGCACAAAATCTCTTATTGGATGCACAAGATTGGTTATAAACCCTAATTGGGTGAGAATAAGCCTAGGGAGGACGAAAATGACCTAAATGTTCAACCAATGATACAAAATTAATTATTGAATGCACAAGATTGGTTAAAAACCCTAATTTGACGAGAATAAGCCTATGGAGGACGAAAATGACCTAAATGTTCAACCAATGACACAAAATTACTTATTGGATGCACAAGATTGGTTAAAAACCCTAATTGGACGAGAATAAGCCTTGGGAGGACGAAAATGACCTAAATGTTCAACCAATGACACAAAATCACTTATTGGATGCACAAGATTGGTTAAAAACCCTAATTGGACGAGAATAAGCCTTGGGAGGATGAAAATGACCTAAATGTTCAACCAATGACACAAAATCACTTATTGGATGCAGAAGATTGGTTAAAAACCCTAATTGGACGAGAATAAGCCTTGGGAGGACGAAAATGATCTAAATGTTCAACCAATGACACAAAATCACTTATTGGATGCACAAGATTGGTTAAAAACCCTAATTGGACGAGAATAAGCCTTGGGAGGACGAAAATGACCTAAATGTTCAACCAATGACACAAAATCACTTATTGGATGCACAAGATTGGTTAAAAACCCTAATTGGACGAGAATAAGCCTTGGGAGGACAAAAATGACTTAAATGTTCAACCAATGACACAAATGTACTTATTGGATGCACAAGATTGGTTAAAAACCCTAATTGGACGAGAATAAGCCTTGGGAGGACGAAAATGACCTAAATGTTCAACCAATGACACAAAATCACTTATTGGATGCACAAGATTGGTTAAAAACCCTAATTGGACGAGAATAAGCCTTGGGAGGACGAAAATGACCTAAATGTTCAACCAATGACACAAAATAACTTATTGGAAGCACAAGATTGGTTAAAAACCCTAATTGGACGAGAATAAGCCTTGGGAGGACGAAAATGACCTAAATGTTCAACCAATGACACAAAATCACTTATTGGATGCACAAGATTGGTTAAAAACCCTAATTGGACGAGAATAAGCCTAGGGAAGACGTAAATGACCTAAATGTTCAACCAATGACACAAATGTACTTATTGGAAGCACAAGATTGGTTAAAAACCCTAATTGGACGAGAATAAGCCTAAGGAGGACGTAAATGACCTAAATGTTCAACCAATGACACAAATGTACTTATTGGATGCACAAGATTGGTTAAAAACCCTAATTGGACGAGAATAAGCCTTGGGAGGACGAAAATGACCTAAATGTTCAACCAATGACACAAAATCACTTATTGGATGCACAAGATTGGTTAAAAACCCTAATTGGACGAGAATAAGCCTTGGAAGGATGAAAATGACCTAAATGTTTAACCAACGACACAAACTCACTTATTGGATGCACAAGATTGGTTAAAAACCCTAATTGGACGAGAATAAGCCTTGGGAGGACGAAAATGACCTAAATGTTCAACCAATGACACAAATGTACTTATTGGATGCACAAGATTTGTTAAAAACCCTAATTGGACAAGAATAAGCCTTGGGAGGACGAAAATGACCTAAATGTTCAACCAATAACACAAAATCACTTATTGGATGCACAAGATTGATTAAAAACCCTAATTGGACGAGAATAAGGCTTGGGAGGACGAAAATGACCTAAATGTTCAAATAATTACACAAAATCACTTATTGGATGCACCATATTGGTTAAAAACCCTAATTGGACGAGAATAAGCATTGGGAGGACGAAAATGACCTAAATGTTCAACCAATGGCACAAAATATCTTATTAGATGCACAAGATCGGTTAAAAACCCTAATTGGACGAGAATAAGCCTTGGGAGGACGAAAATGACCTAAATGTTCAACCAATGACACAAATGTACTTGTTGGATGCACAAGATTGGCTAAAAACCGTAATTGGACGAGAATAAGCCTTGGGAGGACGAAAATGACCTAAATGTTCAACCAATGACACAAAATCACTTATTGGATGCAAAAGATTGGTTAATAACCCTAATTGGATGAGAATAAGCCTTGGGAGGACGAAAATGACCAAAATGTTCAACCAATGACACAAAATCACTTATTGGATGCACAAGATTGGTTAAAAACCCTAATTGGACGAGAATAAGCCTTGGGAGGACGAAAATGACCTAAATGTTCAACCAATGACACAAAATCACTTATTGGATGCACAAGATTGGTTAAAAACCCTAATTGGACGAGCATAAGCCTAGGGAGGACGAAAATGACCTAAATGTTCAACCAATGACACAAAATCACTTATTGGATGCACAAGATTGGTTAAAAACCCTAATTGGACGAGAATAAGCCTTGGGAGGACGAAAATGACCTAAATGTTTAACCAATGACACAAAATCACTTATTGGATGCACAAGATTGGTTAAAAAGCCTAATTGGACGAGAATAAGCCTAGGGAGGACGATAATGACCTAAATGTTCAACCAATGACACAAATGTACTTATTGGATGCACAAGATTGGTTAAAAACCCTAATTGGACGAGTATAAGCCTAGGGAGGACAGCTGAATGAAACAAAAGTTTCACGTTCGGTTTTGAAGACCTAAATGTTCAACCAATGACACAAATGTACTTATTGGATGAACAAGAGTGGTTAAAAACCTTAATTGGACGAGAATAACGCTAGGGAGGATGAAAATGATTTAAATGTTCAACCAATGACACAAAATCACTTATTGGATGCACAAGATTGGTTAAAAACCCTAATTGGCCGAGAATAACCCTAGGGAGGACGAAAATGACCTAAATGTTCAACCAATGACACAAAATCACTTATTGGATGCACAAGATTGGTTAAAAACCCTAATTAGACGAGATTAAGCCTAGGGAGGACGAAAATGACCTAAATGTTCAACCAATGACACAAAATCACTTATTGGATGCACAAGATTGGTTAAAAACCCTAATTGGACGAGAATAAGCCTTGGGAGGACGAAAATGACCTAAATGTTTAACCAATGACACAAAATCACTTATTGGATGCACAAGATTGGTTAAAAACCCTAATTGGACGAGAAGAAGCCTTGGGAGGACGAAAATGACCTAAATGTTCAACCAATGACACAAATGTACTTATTGGATGCACAAGATTGGTTAAAAACCCTAATTGGACGAGAATAAGCCTTGGGAGGACGAAAATGACCTAAATGTTCAACCAATGACACAAATGTACTTATTGGATGCACAAGATTGGTTAAAAACCCTATATGGACGAGAATAAGCCTAGGGAGGACGAAAATGACCTAAATGTTCAACCAATGACACAAAATCACTTATTGGATGCACAATATTGGTTAAAAACCCTAATTGGATGAGAATAAGCCTTGGGAGGACGAAAATGACCTAAATGTTCAACCAATGACACAAAATCACTTATTGGATGCACAAGATTGGTTAAAAACCCTAATTGGTCAAGAATAAGCCTTGGGAGGACGAAAATGACCTAAATGTTCAACCAATGACACAAATGTACTTATTGGATGCACAAGATTGGTTAAAAACCCTAATTGGACGAGAATAAGCCTTGGGAGGACGAAAATGACCAAAATGTTCAACCAATGACACAAAATCACTTATTGGATGCACAAGATTGGTTAAAATCCCTAATTGGACGAGATTAAGCATAGGGAGGACGAAAATGACCTAAATGTTCAACCAATGACACAAAATCACTTATTGGATGCACAAGATTGGTTATAAACACTAATTGGACGAGAATAAGCCTAGGGAGGACGAAAATGACCTAAATGTTCAACCAATTACAAAAATGTACTTATTGGATGCACAAGATTGGTTAAAAACCC
>JBBPBP010001236.1:0-12932 GCA_037974735.1 Cicer chorassanicum
GTTGAACATTTAGGTCATTTTCGTCCTCCCAAGGCTTGTTCTCGTCCAATTAGGGTTTTTAACCAATCTTATGCAACCAATAAGTGATTTTGTGTCATTGGTTGAACATTTAGGTTATTTTCGTTCTCCCAAGGCTTATTCTCGTCCAATTAGGGTTTTTAACCAATCTTGTGCATCGAATAAGTGATTTTTTGTCATTGGTTGAACATTTAGGTCATTTTCGTCCTCCCAAGGCTTATTCTCGTCCAATTAGGGTATTTAACCAATCTTGTGCATCCAATAAGTGATTTTGTGTCATTGGTTGAACATTTAGGTTATTTTTGTCCTCCCTAGGCTTATTATCTTCCAATTAGGGTTTTTAACCAATCTTGTGCATCCAATAAGTACATTTTTGTCATTCGTTGAACATTTAGGTGATTTTCGTTCTCACTAGGCTTATTCTCTTCCAATTAGCGTTTCTAACCAATCTTGTGCATCCAATAAGTGATTTTGTGTCATAGGTTGAACATTTAGGTCATTTTCGTCCTCCCATTGCTTATTCTCATCCAATTAGGTTTTTTAACCAATCTTGTGCATCCAATAAGTACATTTGTGTCATTTGTTGAACATTTAGGTCATTTTCGTCCTCCCAAGGCTTATTCTCGTCCAATTAGGGTTTTTAACCAATCTTATGCATCCAATAAGTGATTTTGTGTCATTGGTTGAACATTTAGGTCATTTTCGTCCTCCCATTGCTTATTCTCGTCCAATTAGGTTTTTTAACCAATCTTGTGCATCCAATAAGTACATTTGTGTCATTGGTTGAACATTTAGGTCATTTTCGTCCTCCCATTGCTTATTCTCGTCCAATTAGGTTTTTTAACCAATCTTGTGCATCCAATAAGTACATTTGTGTCATTGGTTGAACATTTAGGTCATTTTCGTCCTCCCTAGGCTTATTCTCGTCCAATTAGGATTTTAACCAATCTTTTGCATCCAATAAGTGATTTTGTCTCATTGGTTGAACATTTAGGTCATTTTCATCCTCCCAAGGCTTATTCTCGTCCAATTAGGGTTTTTAACCAATCTTGTGCATCCAATAAGTACATTTGTGTCATTGGTTGAACATTTAGGTCATTTTCATCCTCCCAAGACTTATTCTCGTCCAATTAGGGTTTTTAACCAATCTTGTGCATCAAATAAGTACATTTGTGTAATTGGTTGAACATTTAGGTCATTTTCGTCCTCCCAAGGCTTATTCTCGTCCAATTAGGGTTTTTAACCAATCTTGTGCATCCAATAAGTAATTTTGTGTCATTAGTTGAACATTTAGGTCATTTTCGTCCTCCCAAGGCTTGTTCTCGTCCAATTAGGGTTTTTAACCAATCTTATGCAACCAATAAGTGATTTTGTGTCATTGGTTGAACATTTAGGTTATTTTCGTTCTCCCAAGGCTTATTCTAGTCCAATTAGGGTTTTTAACCAATCTTGTGCATCGAATAAGTGATTTTGTGTCATTGGTTGAACATTTAGGTCATTTTCGTCCTCCCAAGGCTTATTCTCGTCCAATTAGGGTATTTAACCAATCTTGTGCATCCAATAAGTGATTTTGTGTCATTGGTTGAACATTTAGGTTATTTTTGTCCTCCCTAGGCTTATTATCTTCCAATTAGGGTTTTTAACCAATCTTGTGCATCCAATAAGTACATTTTTGTCATTCGTTGAACATTTAGGTGATTTTCGTTCTCACTAGGCTTATTCTCTTCCAATTAGCGTTTCTAACCAATCTTGTGCATCCAATAAGTGATTTTGTGTCATAGGTTGAACATTTAGGTCATTTTCGTCCTCCCATTGCTTATTCTCATCCAATTAGGTTTTTTAACCAATCTTGTGCATCCAATAAGTACATTTGTGTCATTGGTTGAACATTTAGGTCATTTTCGTCCTCCCAAGGCTTATTCTCGTCCAATTAGGGTTTTTAACCAATCTTATGCATCCAATAAGTGATTTTGTGTCATTGGTTGAACATTTAGGTTATTTTCGTTCTCCTAAGGCTTATTCTCGTCCAATTAGGGTTTTTAACCAATCTTATGCATCCAATAAGTGATTTTGTGTCATTGGTTGAACATTTAGGTTATTTTCGTTCTCCCAAGGCTTATTCTCGTACAATTAGGGTTTTTAACCAATCTTGTGCATCCAATAAGTAATTTTGTGTCATTAGTTGAACATTTAGGTCATTTTCGTCCTCCCAAGGCTTTTTCTCGTCGAATTAGGGTTTTAAACCAATCTTATGCATCCAATAAGTGATTTTGTGTCATTGGTTGAACATTTAGGTTATTTTCGTTCTCCCAAGGCTTATTCTCGTCCAATTAGGGTTTTTAACCAATCTTGTGCATCGAATAAGTGATTTTGTGTCATTGGTTGAACATTTAGGTCATTTTCGTCCTACCAAGGCTTATTCTCGTCCAATTAGGGTTTTTAACCAATCTTGTGCATCCAATAAGTGATTTTGTGTCACTGGTTGAACATTTAGGTGATTTTTGTCCTCCCTAGGCTTATTCTCTTCCAATTAGGGTTTTTAACCAATCTTGTGCATCCAATAAGTACATTTTTGTCATTCGTTGAACATTTAGGTGATTTTCTTTCTCCCTAGGCTTATTCTCTTCCAATTAGCGTTTCTAACCAATCTTGTGCATCCAATAAGTGATTTTGTGTCATAGGTTGAACATTTAGGTCATTTTCGTCCTCCCATTGCTTATTCTCATCCAATTAGGTTTTTTAACCAATCTTGTGCATCCAATAAGTACATTTGTGTCATTGGTTGAACATTTAGGTCATTTTCGTCCTCCCAAGGCTTATTCTCGTCCAATTAGGGTTTTTAACCAATCTTATGCATCCAATAAGTGATTTTGTGTCATTGGTTGAACATTTAGGTCATTTTTCGTCCTCCCAAGGCTTATTCTCGTCCAATTAGGGTTTTTAACCAATCTTGTGCATCCAATAAGTACATTTGTGTCATTGGTTGAACATTTAGGTCATTTTCGTCCTCCCAAGGCTTATTCTCGTCCAATTAGTGTTTTTAACCAATCTTGTGCATCCAATAAGTACATTTGTGTCACTGGTTGAACATTTAGGTCATTTTCGTCCTCCCAAGGCTTATTCTCGTCCAATTAGGGTTTTTAACCAATCTTGTGCATCCAATAAGTACATTTGTGTCATTGGTTGAACATTTAGGTCATTTTCGTCCTCCCAAGGCTTATTCTCGTCCAATTAGGGTTTTTAATTAATCTCGTGCATTCAATAAGTGATTTTGTGTCGATGGTTGAACATTTAGATCATTTTTGTCCTCCCAAGGCTTATTCTCGTCCAATTAGGGTTTTTAACCAATCTTGTGCATCCAATAAGTACATTTGTGTCATTGGTTGAACATTTAGGTCATTTTCGTCCTCCCAAGGCTTATTCTCGTCCAATTAGGGTTTTTAACCAATCTTGTGCATCCAACAAGTGCTTTTGTGTCATTGGTTGAACATTTAGGTCATTTTCGTCCTCCCAAGGCTTATTCTCGTCCAATTAGGGTTTTTAACCAATCTTGTGCATCCAATAAGTACATTTGTGTCATTGGTTGAACATTTAGGTCATTTTCGTCCTCCCAAGGCTTATTCTCGTCCAATTTGGGTTTTTAACCAATCTTGTGCATCCAATAAGTACATTTGTGTCGTTGGTTGAACATTTAGGTCATTTTCGTCCTCCCAAGGCTTATTCTCGTCCAATTAGGGTTTTTAACCAATCTTGTGCATCCAATAAGTACATTTGTGTCATTGGTTGAACATTTAGGTCATTTTCGTCCTCCCAAGGCTTATTCTCGTCCAATTAGGGTTTTTAACCAATCTTGTGCATCCAATAAGTACATTTGTGTCATTGGTTGAACATTTAGGTCATTTTCGTCCTTCCAAGGCTTATTCTCGTCCAATTAGGGTTTTTAACCAATCTTGTGCATCCATAAGTGATTTTGTGTCATTGGTTAAACATTTAGGTCATTTTCGTCCTCCCAAGGCTTATTCTCGTCCAATTAGGGTTTTTAACCAATCTTGTGCATCCAATAAGTACATTTGTGTCATTGGTTGAACATTTAGGTTATTTTCGTCCTCCCAAGGCTTATTCCTGTTCAATTAGGGTTTTTAACCAATCTTGTGCATCCAATAAGTACATTTGTGTCATTGGTTGAACATTTAGGTCATTTTCGTCCTCCCAAGGCTTATTCTCGTCCAATTAAGGTTTTTAACCAACCTTGTGCATCCAATAAGTACATTTGTGTCATTGGTTGAACATTTAGGTCATTTTCGTCCTCCCAAGGCTTATTCTCGTCCAATTAGGGTTTTTAACCAATCTTGTGCATCCAATAAGTACATTTGTGTCATTGGTTGAACATTTAGGTCATTTTCGTCCTCCCAAGGCTTATTCTCGTCCAATTAGAGTTTTTAACCAATCTTGTGCATCCAATAAGTGAATTTGTGTCATTGGTTGAACATTTAGGTCATTTTCGTCCTCCCAAGGCTTATTCTCGTCCAATTAGGGTTTTTAACCAATCTTGTGCATCCAATAAGTGATTTTGTGTCATTGGTTGAACATTTAAGTCATTTTCTTCCTCCCTAGGCTTATTCTCGTCCAATTAAGGTTTTTAACCAATCTTGTGCATCAAATAAGTGATTTTTGTGTCATTGGTTGAACATTTAGGTCATTTCCGTCCTCCCTAGGCTTATTTTCTTCCAATTAGGGTTTTTAACCAATCTTGTAGGTTATTTTTGTCCTCCCTAGGCTTATTCTCTTCCAATTAGGGTTTTTAACCAATCTTGTGCATCCAATAAGTACATTTTTGTCATTCGTTGAACATTTAGGTGATTTTCGTTCTCCCTAGGCTTATTCTCTTCCAATTAGCGTTTCTAACCAATCATGTGCATCCAATAAGTGATTTTGTGTCATAGGTTGAACATTTAGGTCATTTTCGTCCTCCCATTGCTTTTTCTCATCCAATTAGGTTATTTAACCAATCTTGTGCATCCAATAAGTACATTTGTGTCATTGGTTGAACATTTAGGTCATTTTCGTCCTCCCAAGGCTTATTCTCGTCCAATTAGGGTTTTTAACCAATCTTATGCATCCAATAAGTGATTTTGTGTCATTGGTTGAACATTTAGGTTATTTTCGTTCTCCCAAGGCTTATTCTCGTCCAATTAGGGTTTTTAACCAAACTTATGCATCCAATAAGTGATTTTGTGTCATTGGTTGAACATTTAGGTTATTTTCGTTCTCCCAAGGCTTATTCTCGTCCAATTAGGGTTTTTAACCAATCTTGTGCATCGAATAAGTGATTTTGTGTCATTGGTTGAACATTTAGGTCATTTTCGTCCTACCAAGGCTTATTCTCGTCCAATTAGGGTTTTTAACCAATCTTGTGCATCGAATAAGTGATTTTGTGTCATTGGTTGAACATTTAGGTCATTTTCGTCCTACCAAGGCTTATTCTCGTCCAATTAGGGTTTTTAACCAATCTTGTGCATCAATTAAGTGATCTTGTGTCACTGGTTGAACATTTAGGTTATTTTTGTCCTCCCTAGGCTTATTCTCTTCCAATTAGGGTTTTTAACCAATTTTGTGCATCCAATAAGTACATTTTTGTCATTCGTTGAACATTTAGGTGATTTTCTTTCTCCCTAGGCTTATTCTCTTCCAATTAGCGTTTCTAACCAATCTTGTGCATCCAATAAGTGATTTTGTGTCATAGGTTGAACATTTAGGTCATTTTCGTCCTCCCATTGCTTATTCTCATCCAATTAGGTTTTTTAACCAATCTTGTGCATCCAATCAGTACATTTGTGTCATTTGTTGAACATTTAGGACATTTTCGTCCTCCCAAGGCTTATTCTCGTCCAATTAGGGTTTTTAACCAATCTTATGCATCCAATAAGTGATTTTGTCTCATTGGTTGAACATTTAGGTCATTTTCGTCCTCCCATTGCTTATTCTCGTCCAATTAGGTTTTTTAACCAATCTTGTGCATCCAATAAGTACATTTGTGTCATTGGTTGAACATTTAGGTCATTTTCGTCCTCCCTAGGCTTATTCTCGTCCAATTAGGATTTTAACCAATCTTGTGCATCCAATAAGTGATTATGTGTCATTGGTTGAACATTTAGGTTATTTTCGTTCTCCCAAGGCTTATTCTCGTACAATTAGGGTTTTTAACCAATCTTGTGCATCCAATAAGTAATTTTGTGTCATTAGTTGAACATTTAGGTCATTTTCGTCCTCCCAAGGCTTGTTCTCGTCCAATTAGGGTTTTTAACCAATCTTATGCAACCAATAAGTGATTTTGTGTCATTGGTTGAACATTTAGGTTATTTTCGTTCTCCCAAGGCTTATTCTCGTCCAATTAGGGTTTTTAACCAATCTTGTGCATCGAATAAGTGATTTTGTGTCATTGGTTGAATATTTAGGTCATTTTCGTCCTACCAAGGCTTATTCTCGTCCAATTAGGGTTTTTAACCAATCTTGTGCATCCAATAAGTGATTTTGTGTCATTGGTTGAACATTTAGGTTATTTTTGTCCTCCCTAGGCTTATTCTCATCCAATTAGGGTTTTTAACCATTCTTGTGCATCCAATAAGTACATTTTTGTCATTCGTTGAACATTTAGGTGATTTTCGTTCTCCCTAGGCTTATTCTCTTCCAATTAGCGTTTCTAACCAATCTTGTGCATCCAATAAGTGATTTTGTGTCATAGGTTGAACATTTAGGTCATTTTCGTCCTCCCATTGCTTATTCTCATCCAATTAGGTTTTTTAACCAATCTTATGCATCCAATAAGTACATTTGTGTCATTTGTTGAACATTTAGGTCATTTTCGTCCTCCCAAGGCTTATTCTCGTCCAATTAGGGTTTTTAACCAATCTTATGCATCCAATAAGTGATTTTGTCTCATTGGTTGAACATTTAGGTCATTTTCGTCCTCCCATTGCTTATTCTCGTCCAATTAGGTTTTTTAACCAATCTTGTGCATCCAATAAGTACATTTGTGTCATTGGTTGAACATTTAGGTCATTTTCGTCCTCCCTAGGCTTATTCTCGTCCAATTAGGGTTTTTAACCAATCTTGTGCATCCAATAAGGGATTTTGTGTCATTGGTTGAACATTTAGGTTATTTTCGTTCTCCCAAGGCTTATTCTCGTCCAATTAGTGTTTTTAAACAATCTTATGCATCCAATAAGTGATTATGTGTCATTGGTTGAACATTTAGGTTATTTTCCTTCTCCCAAGGCTTATTCTCGTACAATTAGGGTTTTTAACCAATCTTGTGCATCCAATAAGTAATTTTGTGTCATTAGTTGAACATTTAGGTCATTTTCGTCCTCCCAAGGCTTATTCTCGTCCAATTAGGGTATTTAACCAATCTTGTGCATCCAATAAGTACATTTTTATCATTCGTTGAACATTTAGGTGATTTTCGTTCTCACTAGGCTTATTCTCTTCCAATTAGCGTTTCTAACCAATCTTGTGCATCCAATAAGTGATTTTGTGTCATAGGTTGAACATTTAGGTCATTTTCGTCCTCCCATTGCTTATTCTCATCCAATTAGGTTTTTTAACCAATCTTGTGCATCCAATAAGTACATTTGTGTCATTGGTTGAACATTTAGGTCATTTTCGTCCTCCCAAGGCTTATTCTCGTCCAATTAGGGTTTTTAACCAATCTTATGCATCCAATAAGTGATTTTGTGTCATTGGTTGAACATTTAGGTTATTTTCGTTCTCCCAAGGCTTATTCTCGTCCAATTAGGGTTTTTAACCAAACTTATGCATCCAATAAGTGATTTTGTGTCATTGGTTGAACATTTAGGTTATTTTCGTTCTCCCAAGGCTTATTCTCGTCCAATTAGGGTTTTTAACCAATCTTGTGCATCGAATAAGTGATTTTGTGTCATTGGTTGAACATTTAGGTCATTTTCGTCCTACCAAGGCTTATTCTCGTCCAATTAGGGTTTTTAACCAATCTTGTGCATCCAATAAGTACATTTGTGTCATTGGTTGAACATTTAGGTCATTTTCGTCCTCCCTAGGCTTATTCTCGTCCAATTAGGATTTTAACCA
The DNA here is from genome assembly GCA_037974735.1 of Cicer chorassanicum. Classification (NCBI taxonomy): domain Eukaryota; kingdom Viridiplantae; phylum Streptophyta; class Magnoliopsida; order Fabales; family Fabaceae; genus Cicer; species Cicer chorassanicum. Next base: position 8,125 of record JBBPBP010001236.1, read on the forward strand.
ATCTTGTGCATCCAATAAGTGATTTTGTGTCATTGGTTGAACATTTAGGTCATTTTCATCCTCCCAAGGCTTATTCTTGTCCAATTAGGGTTTTTAACCAATCTTGTGCATCCAATAAGTACATTTGTGTCATTGGTTGAACATTTAGGTCATTTTCATCCTCCCAAGGCTTATTCTCGTCCAATTAGGGTTTTTAACCAATCTTGTCCATCCAATAAGTGATTTTGTGTCATTCGTTGAACATTTAGGTCATTTTCGTCCTCCCAAGGCTTATTCTCGTCCAATTAGGGTTTTTAACCAATCTTGTGCATCCAATAAGTACATTTGTGTCATTGGTTGAACATTTAGGTCATTTTCGTCCTCCCAAGGCTTATTCTCGTCCAATTAGTGTTTTTAACCAATCTTGTGCATCCAATAAGTACATTTGTGTCACTGGTTGAACATTTAGGTCATTTTCGTCCTCCCAAGGCTTATTCTCGTCCAATTAGGGTTTTTAACCAATCTTGTGCATCCAATAAGTACATTTGTGTCATTGGTTGAACATTTAGGTCATTTTCGTCCTCCCAAGGCTTATTCTCGTGCAATTAGGGTTTTTAACCAATCTTGTGCATCCAATAAGTACATTTGTGTCATTGGTTGAACATTTAGGTCATTTTTGTCTTCCCAAGGCTTATTCTCGTCCAATTAGGGTTTTTAACCAATCTTGTGCATCCAATAAGTACATTTGTGTCATTGGTTGAACATTTAGGTCATTTTCGTCCTCCCAAGGCTTATTCTCGACCAATTAGGGTTTTTAACCAATCTTGTGGTCATTGGTTGAACATTTAGGACATTTTCGTCCTCCCAAGGCTTATTCTCGTCCAATTAGGGTTTTTAACCAATCTTGTGCATCCAATAAGTACATTTGTGTCATTGGTTGAACATTTAGGTCATTTTCGTCCTCCCAAGGCTTATTCTCGTCCAATTAGGGTTTTTAACCAATCTTGTGCATCCAATAAGTACATTTGTGTCATTGGTTGAACATTTTGGTCATTTCGTCCTCCCAAGGCTTATTCTCGTCCAATTAGGGTTTTTAACCAATCTTGTGCATCCAATAAGTACATTTGTGTCATTGGTTGAACATTTAGGTCATTTTCGTCCTCCCAAGGCTTATTCTCGTCCAATTAGGGTTTTTAACCAATCTTGTGCATCCAATAAGTACATTTGTGTCATTGGTTGAACATTTAGGTCATTTTCGTCCTCTTAAGGCTTTTTCTAGTCCAATTAGGGTTTTTAACCAATCTTGTGCATCCAATAAGTACATTTGTGTCATTGGTTGAACATTTAGGTCATTTTCGTCCTCCTTAGGCTTATTCTCGTCCAATTAGGGTTTTTAACCAATCTTGTGCATCCAATAAGTGATTTTGTGTCATTTGTTGAACATTTAGATCATTTTCGTCCTCCCAAGGCTTATTCTCGTCCAATTAGGGTTTTTAACCAATCTTGTGCATCCAATAAGTACATTTGTGTCATTGGTTGAACATTTAGGTCATTTTCGTCCTCCCAAGGCTTATTCTCGTCCAATTAGGGTTTTTAACCAATCTTGTGCATCCAAAGTGATTGTGTCATTGGATGAACATTTAGGTCATTTTCGTCCTCCCAAGGCTTATTCTCTTCCAATTAGTGTTTTTAACCAATCTTGTGCATCCAAGAAGTGATTTTGTGTCATTGGTTAAACATTTAGGTCATTTTCGTCCTCCCAAGGCTTATTCTCGACCAATTAGGATTTTTAACCAATATTGTGCATCCAATAAGTGATTTTGTGTCCTTGGTTGAACATTTAGGCCATTTTCGTCCTCCCAAGGCTTATTCTCGTCCAATTAGGGTTTTTAACCAATCTTGTGCATCCAATAAGTACATTTGTGTCATTGGTTGAACATTTAGGTCATTTTCGTCCTCCCAAGGCTTATTCTCGTCCAATTAGGGTTTTTAACCAATCTTGTGCATCGAATAAGTGATTTTGTGTCATTGGTTGAACATTTAGGTCATTTTCGTCCTCCCAAGGCTTATTCTCGTCCAATTAGGGTTTTTAACCAATCTTGTGCATTCAATAAGTGATTTTGTGTCATTGGTTGAACATTTAGGTCATTTTCGTCCTCCCAAGGCTTATTCTCGTCCAATTAGGGTTTTTAACCAATCTTGTGCATCCAATAAGTACATTTGTGTCATTTGTTGAACATTTAGGTCATTTTCGTCCTCCCAAGGCTTATTCTCGTCCAATTAGGGTTTTTAACCAATCTTATGCATCCAATAAGTGATTTTGTCTCATTGGTTGAACATTTAGGTCATTTTCGTCCTCCCATTGCTTATTCTCGTCCAATTAGGTTTTTTTAACCAATCTTGTGCATCCAATAAGTACATTTGTGTCATTGGTTGAACATTTAGGTCATTTTCGTCCTCCCTAGGCTTATTCTCGTCCAATTAGGATTTTAACCAATCTTGTGCATCCAATAAGTGATTTTGTGTCATTGGTTGTACATTTAGGTCATTTTCATCATCCCAAGGCTTATTCTCGTCCAATTAGGGATTTTAACCAATCTTGTGCATCCAATAAGTACATTTGTGTCATTGGTTGAACATTTAGGTCATTTTCATCCTCCCAAGGCTTATTGTCGTCCAATTAAGGTTTTTAACCAATCTTGTGCATCCAATAAGTGATTTTGTGTCATTGGTTGAACATATAGGTCATTTTCGTCCTCCCAAGGCTTATTCTATTCCAATTAGGGTTTTTAACCAATCTTGTGCATCCAATAAGGGATTTTGTGTCATTGGTTGAACATTTAGGTTATATTCGTTCTCCCAAGGCTTATTCTCGTCCAATTAGTGTTTTTAACCAATCTTATGCATCCAATAAGTGATTATGTGTCATTGGTTGAACATTTAGGTTATTTTCGTTCTCCCAAGGCTTATTCTCGTACAATTAGGGTTTTTAACCAATCTTGTGCATCCAATAAGTAATTTTGTGTCATTAGTTGAACATTTAGGTCATTTTCGTCCTCCCGAGGCTTGTTCTCGTCCAATTAGGGTTTTTAACCAATCTTATGCCACCAATAAGTGATTTTGTGTCATTGGTTGAACATTTAGGTTATTTTCGTTCTCCCAAGGCTTATTCTCGTCCAATTAGGGTTTTTAACCAATCTTGTGCATCGAATAAGTGATTTTGTGTCATTGGTTGAACATTTAGGTCATTTTCGTCCTCCCAAGGCTTATTCTCGTCCAATTAGGGTATTTAACCAATCTTGTGCATCCAATAAGTGATTTTGTGTCATTGGTTGAACATTTAGGTTATTTTTGTCCTCCCTAGGCTTATTATCTTCCAATTAGGGTTTTTAACCAATCTTGTGCATCCAATAAGTACATTTTTGTCATTCGTTGAACATTTAGGTGATTTTCGTTCTCACTAGGCTTATTCTCTTCCAATTAGCGTTTCTAACCAATCTTGTGCATCCAATAAGTGATTTTGTGTCATAGGCTGAACATTTAGGTCATTTTCGTCCTCCCATTGCTTATTCTCATCCAATTAGGTTTTTTAACCAATCTTGTGCATCCAATAAGTACATTTGTGTCATTGGTTGAACATTTAGGTCATTTTCGTCCTCCCAAGGCTTATTCTCGTCCAATTAGGGTTTTTAACCAATCTTATGCATCCAATAAGTGATTTTGTGTCATTGGTTGAACATTTAGGTTATTTTCGTTCTCCCAAGGCTTATTCTCGTCCAATTAGGGTTTTTAACCAATCTTATGCATCCAATAAGTGATTTTGTGTCATTGGTTGAACATTTAGGTTATTTTCGTTCTCCCAAGGCTTATTCTCGTACAATTAGGGTTTTTAACCAATCTTGTGCATCCAATAAGTAATTTTGTGTCATTAGTTGAACATTTAGGTCATTTTCGTCCTCCCAAGGCTTGTTCTTGTCCAATTAGGGTTTTTAACCAATCTTATGCATCCAATAAGTGATTTTGTGTCATTGGTTGAACATTTAGGTTATTTTCGTTCTCCCAAGGCTTATTCTCGTCCAATTAGGGTTTTTAACCAATCTTGTGCATCGAATAAGTGATTTTGTGTCATTGGTTGAACATTTAGGTCATTTTCGTCGTACCAAGGCTTATTCTCGTCCAATTAGGGTTTTTAACCAATCTTGTGCATCCAATAAGTGATTTTGTGTCACTGGTTGAACATTTAGGTTATTTTTGTCCTCCCTAGGCTTATTCTCTTCCAATTAGGGTTTTTAACCAATCTTGTGCATCCAATAAGTACATTTTTGTCATTCGTTGAACATTTAGGTGATTTTCTTTCTCCCTAGGCTTATTCTCTTCCAATTAGCGTTTCTAACCAATCTTGTGCATCCAATAAGTGATTTTGTGTCATAGGTTGAACATTTAGGTCATTTTCGTCCTCCCATTGCTTATTCTCATCCAATTAGGTTTTTTAACCAATCTTGTGCATCCAATAAGTACATTTGTGTCATTTGTTGAACATTTAGGTCATTTTCGTCCTCCCAAGGCTTATTCTCGTCCAATTAGGGTTTTTAACCAATCTTATGCATCCAATAAGTGATTTTGTCTCATTGGTTCAACATTTAGGTTATTTTCGTCCTCCCATTGCTTATTCTCGTCCAATTAGGTTTTTTAACCAATCTTGTGCATCCAATAAGTACATTTGTGTCATTGGTTGAACATTTAGGTCATTTTCGTCCTCCCTAGGCTTATTCTCGTCCAATTAGGATTTTAACCAATCTTGTGCATCCAATAAGTGATTTTGTGTCATT
>JBBPBP010001238.1:0-12913 GCA_037974735.1 Cicer chorassanicum
AATTAGGGTTTTTAACCAATCTTGTGCATCCAATAAGTACATTTGTGTCATTTGTTGAACATTTAGGTCATTTTTGTCCTCCTTAGGCTTATTCTTGTCCAATTATGGTTTTTAACCAATCTTGTGCATCCAATAAGTACATTTGTGTCATTGGTTGAACATTTAGGTCATTTTCGTCCTCCCAAGGCTTATTCTCGTCCAATTAGGGTTTTTAACCAATCTTGTGCATCCAATAAGTACATTTGTGTCATTGGTTGAACATTTAGGTCATTTTGTCCTCCCAAGGCTTATTCTCGTCCAATTAGGGTTTTTAACCAATCTTGTGCATCCAATAAGTACATTTGTGTCAGTTGTTGAACATTTAGGTCATTTTCATCCTCCCAAGGCTTATTCTCGTCCAATTAGGGTTTTTAACCAATCTTGTGCATCCAATAAGTACATTTGTGTCATTTGTTGAACATTTAGGTCATTTTTGTCCTCCTTAGGCTTATTCTTGTCCAATTATGGTTTTTAACCAATCTTGTGCATCCAATAAGTACATTTGTGTCATTGGTTGAACATTTAGGTCATTTTCGTCCTCCCTAGGCTTATTCTCGTCCAATTAGGGTTTTTAACCAATCTTGTGCATCCAATAAGTGATTTTGTGTCATTGGTTGAACATTTAGGTCATTTTCGTCCTCCCTAAGCTTATTCTCGTCCAATTCGGGTTTTTAACCAATCTTGTGCATCCAATAAGTACATTTGTGTCATTGGTTGAACATTTACGTCATTTTCGTCCTCCCTAGGCTTATTCTCGTCCAATTAGGGTTTTTAACCAATCTTGTGCATCCAATAAGTTTATTTGTGTCATTGGTTGAACATTTAGGTCATTTTCGTCCTCCCAAGGCTTATTCTCGTCCAATTAGGATGTTTAACCAATCTTGTGAATCCAATAAGTACATTTGTGTCATTGGTTGAACATTTAGGTCATTTTCGTCCTCCCTAGGCTTATTCTCGTCCAATTAGGGTTTTTAACCAATCTTGTGCATCCAATAAGTGATTTTGTGTCATTGGTTGAACATTTAGGTCATTTTCGTCCTCCCTAAGCTAATTCTCGTCCAATTCGGGTTTTTAACCAATCTTGTGCATCCAATAAGTACACTTGTGTCATTGGTTGAACATTTAGGTCATTTTCGTCCTCCCAAGGCTTATTCTCGTCCAATTAGGGTTTTTAACCAATCTTGTGCATCCAATAAGTGATTTTGTGTCATTGGTTGAACATTTAGGACATTTTTGTACTCCATAGGCTTATTCTTGTCCAATTAGGGTTTTTAACCAATCTTGTGCATCCAATAAGTACACTTGTGTCATTGGTTGAACATTTAGGTCATTTTCGTCCTCCCAAGGCTTATTCTCGTCCAATTAGGGTTTTTAACCAATCTTGTGCATCCAATAAGTGATTTTGTGTCATTGGTTGAACATTTAGGTCATTTTCGTCCTCCCAAGGCTTATTCTCATCCAATTAGGGTTTTTAACCAATCTTGTGCATCCAATAAGTGATTTTGTGACATTGGTTGAACATTTAGGTCATTTTCGTCCTCCCAAGCCTTATTCTCATCCAATTAGGGTTTTTAACCAATCTTGTGCATCCAATAAGTACATTTGTGTCATTGGTTGAACATTTAGGTCATTTTCGTACTCCCAAGGCTTATTCTCGTCCAATTAGGGTTTTTAACCAATCTTGTGCATCCAATAAGTGATTTTGTGTCATTGGTTGAACATTTAGGTCATTTTCGTCCTCCCAAGGCTTATTCTCATCCAATTAGGGTTTTTAACCAATCTTGTGCATCGAATAAGTGATTTTGTGTCATTGGTTGAACATTTAGGTCATTTTCGTCCTCCCAAGGCTTATTCTCGTCCAATTAGGGTTTTTAACCAATCTTGTGCATCCAATAAGTGATTTTGTGTCATTGGTTATACATTTAGGTCATTTTCGTCCTCCCAAGGCTTATTCTCGTCAAATTAGGGTTTTTAACCAATCTTGTGCATCCAATAAGTAGATTTGTGTCATTGGTTGAACATTTAGGTCATTTTCGTCCTCCCAAGGCTTATTCTCGTCCAATTAGGGTTTTTAACCAATCTTGTGCATCCAATAAGTACATTTGTGTCATTGGTTGAACATTTAGGTCATTTTCGTCCTCCCTAGGCTTATTCTCGTCCAATTAGGGTTTTTAACCAATCTTGTGCATCCAATAAGTGATTTTGTGTCATTGGTTGAACATTTAGGTAATTTTCTTCCTCCCAAGGCTTATTCTTGTCCAATTAGGGTTTTTAAACAATCTTGTGAATCCAATAAGTACATTTGTGTCATTGTTTGAACATTTAGGTCATTTTGTCCTCCCAAGGCTTATTCTCGTCAAATTAGGGTTTTTAACCAATCTTGTGCATCCAATAAGTACATTTGTGTCATTGGTTGAACATTTAGGTCATTTTCTTCCTCCCAAGGCTTATTCTCGTCCAATTAGGGTTTTTAACCAATCTTGTGCATCCAATAAGTGATTTTGTGTCATTGGTTGAACATTTAGGTCATTTTCTTCCTCCCAAGGCTTATTCTTGTCCAATTAGGGTTTTTAACCAATCTTGTGCATCCAATAAGTACATTTGTGTCATTGGTTGAACATTTAGGTCATTTTCGTCCTCCCTAGGCTTATTCTCGTCCAATTAGGGTTTTTAACCAATCTTGTGCATCCAATAAGTGACTTTGTGCCATTGGTTGAACATTTAGGTCATTTTCGTCCTCCCAAGGCTTATTCTCGTCCAATTAGGGTTTTTAACCAATCTTGTGCATCCAATAAGTACATTTGTGTCATTGGTTGAACATTTAGGTCATTTTCGTCCTCCCTAGGCTTATTCTCGTCCAATTAGGGTTTTTAACCAATCTTGTGCATCCAATAAGTACGCTTGTGTCATTGGTTGAACATTTAGGTCATTTTCGTCCTCCCTAGGCTTATTCTCGTCCAATTAGGGTTTTTAACCAATCTTGTGCATCCAATAAGTGATTTTGTGTCATTGGTTGAACATTTAGGTCATTTTCGTCCTCCCAAGGCTTATTCTCGTGCAATTAGGGTTTTTAACCAATCTTGTGCATCCAATAAGTGATTTTGTGTCATTGGTTGAACATTTAGGACATTTTCTTCCTCCCTAGGCTTATTCTCGTCCAATTAGGGTTTTTAACCAATCTTGTGCATCCAATAAGTGATTTTGTGTCATTGGTTGAACATTTAGGTCATTTTCGTCCTCCCAAGGCTTATTCTCATCCAATTAGGGTTTTTAACCAATCTTGTGAATCCAATAATTACATTTGTGTCACTGGTTGAACACTTAGGTCATTTTCTTCCTCCTAAGGCTTATTCTCGTCCAATTAGGGTTTTTAAACAATCTTGTGCATCCAATAAGTACATTTGTGTCATTGGTTGAACATTTAGGTCATTTTCTTCCTCCCAAGGCTTATTCTCGTCCAATTAGGGTTTTTAACCAATCTTGTGCATCCAATAAGTGATTTTGTGTCATTGGTTAAACATTTAGGTCATTTTCGTCCTCCCAAGGCTTATTCTCGTCCAATTAGGGTTTTTGACCAATCTTGTGCATCCAATAAGTACATTTGTGTCATTGGTTGAACATTTAGGTCATTTTCGTCCTCCCAAAGCTTATTCTCGTGCAATTAGGGTTTTTAACCAATCTTGTGCATCCAATAAGTACATTTGTGTCATTGGTTGAACATTTAGGTCATTTTCTTCCTCCCAAGGCTTATTCTCGTCCAATTAGGGTTTTTAACCAATCTTGTGCATCCAATAAGTGATTTTGTGTCATTGGTTGAACATTTAGGTCATTTTCGTCCTCCCAAGGCTTATTCTCGTCCAATTAGGGTTTTTAACCAATCTTGTCCATCCAATAAGTACATTTGTGTCATTGGTTGAACATTTAGGTCATTTTCGTCCTCCCAAGGCTTATTCTTGTCCAATTAGGGTTTTTAACCAATCTTGTGCATCCAATAAGTACATTTGTGTCATTGGTTGAACATTTAGGTCATTTTCGTCCTCTCAAGGCTTATTCTCGTCCAATTAGGGTTTTTAACCAATCTTGTGCATCCAATAAGTGATTTTGTGTCATTGGTTGAACATTTAGGTCATTTTCGTCCTCCCAAGGCTTATTCTCATCCAATTAGGGTTTTTAACCAATGTTGGGCATCCAATAAGTGATTTTGTGTAATTGGTTGAACATTTAGGTCATTTCGTCATCCCAAGGCTTATTCTTGTCCAATTAGGGTTTTTAACCAATCTTGTGCATCCAATAAGTGATGTTGTGTCATTGGTTGAACATTTAGGTCATTTTCGTCCTCCGAAGGCTTATTCTCGTCCATTTAGGGTTTTTAACCAATCTTGTGCATCCAATAAGTGATTTTGTGTCATTGGTTGAACATTTAGGTCATTTTCGTCCTCCCAAGGCTTATTCTCGTCCAATTAGGGTTTTTAACCAATCTTGTGCATCCAATAAGTGATTTTGTGTCATGGGTTGAACATTTAGGTCATTTTCGTCCTCCCTAGGCTTATTCTCCTCCAATTAGGGTTTTTAACCAATGTTGTGCATCCAATAAGTACATTTGTGTCATTGGTTGAACATTTAGGTCATTTTCGTCCTCCCTAGGCTTATTCTCGTCCAATTAGGGTTTTTAACCAATCTTGTGCATCCAATAAGTGATTTTGTGTCATTGGTTGAACATTTAGGTCATAATCGTCCTCCCAAGGCTTATTCTCGTCCAATTAGGGTTTTTGACCAATCTTGTGCATCCAATAAGTGATTTTGTGTCATTGGTTGAACATTTAGGTCATTTTCGTCCTCCCAAGGCTTATTCTCGTCCAATTAGGGTTTTTAACCAATCTTGTGCATCCAATAAGTACTTTTGTGTCATTGGTTGAACATTTAGGTCATTTTCGTCCTCCCAAGGCTTATTCTCGTCCAATTAGGGTTTTTGACCAATCTTGTGCATCCAATAAGTACATTTGTGTCATTGGTTGAACATTTAGGTCATTTTCTTCCTCCCAAGGCTTATTCTCGTCCAATTAGGGTTTTTAACCAATCTTGTGCATCCAATAAGTGATTTTGTGTCATTGGTTGAACATTTAGGTCATTTTCGTCCTCCCAAGGCATATTCTCGTCCAATTAGGGTTTTTAACAAATCTTGTGCATCCAATAAGTGATTTTGTGTCATTGGTTGAACATTTAGGTCATTTTCGTCCTCCCAAGGCTTATTCTCGTCCAATTAGGGTTTTTAACCAATCTTGTGCATCCAATAAGTGATTTTGTGTCATTGGTTGAACATTTATGTCATTTTCGTCCCCCCAAGGCTTATTCTCGTCCAATTAGGGTTTTAAACCAATCTTGTGCATCCAATAAGTGATTTTGTGTCATTGGTTGAACATTTCGGTCATTTTCGTCCTCCCAAGGCTTATTCTCGTCCAATTGGGGTTTTTAACCAATCTTGTGCATCCAATAAGTACATTTGTGTCATTGGTTGAACATTTAGGTCATTTTCGTCCTCCCTAGGCTTATTCTCGTCCAATTAGGGTTTTTAACCAATCTTGTGCATCCAATAAGTGATTTTGTGTCATTGGTTGAACATTTAGGTCATTTTCTTCCTCCCAAGGCTTATTCTTGTCCAATTAGGGTTTTTAACCAATCTTGTGCATCCAATAAGTACATTTGTGTCACTGGTTGAACACTTAGGTCATTTTCTTCCTCCTAAGGCTTATTCTCGTCCAATTAGGGTTTTTAAATAATCTTGTGCATCCAATAAGTACATTTGTGTCAATGGTTGAACATTTAGGTCATTTTCGTACTCCCTAGGCTTATTCTCGTCCAATTACGGTTTTTAACCAATCTTGTGCATCCAATAAGTGATTTTGTGTCATTGGTTGAACATTTAGGTCATTTTCGTCCTCCCAAGGCTTATTCTCGTCCAATTAGGGTTTTTAACCAATCTTGTGCATCCAATAAGTACATTTGTGTCATTTGTTGAACATTTAGGTCATTTTGTCCTCCCAAGGCTTATTCTCGTCCAATTAGGGTTTTTAACCAATCTTGTGCATCCAATAAGTACATTTGTGTCATTGGTTGAACATTTAGGTCATTTTGTCCTCCCAAGGCTTATTCTCGTCCAATTAGGGTTTTTAACCAATCTTGTGCATCCAATAAGTACATTTGTGTCAGTTGTTGAACATTTAGGTCATTTTCATCCTCCCAAGGCTTATTCTCGTCCAATTAGGGTTTTTAACCAATCTTGTGCATCCAATAAGTACATTTGTGTCATTTGTTGAACATTTAGGTCATTTTTGTCCTCCTTAGGCTTATTCTTGTCCAATTATGGTTTTTAACCAATCTTGTGCATCCAATAAGTACATTTGTGTCATTGGTTGAACATTTAGGTCATTTTCGTCCTCCCTAGGCTTATTCTCGTCCAATTAGGGTTTTTAACCAATCTTGTGCATCCAATAAGTACATTTGTGTCAGTTGTTGAACATTTAGGTCATTTTCGTCCTCCCTAGGCTTATTCTCGTCCAATTAGGGTTTTTAACCAATCTTGTGCATCCAATAAGTGATTTTGTGTCATTGCTTGAACATTTAGGTCATTTTCGTCCTCCCAAGGCTTTTTCTCGTCCAATTAGGGTTTTTAACCAATCTTGTGCATCCAATAAGTACATTTGTGTCATTTGTTGAACATTTAGGTCATTTTTGTCCTCCTTAGGCTTATTCTTGTCCAATTATGGTTTTTAACCAATCTTGTGCATCCAATAAGTACATTTGTGTCATTGGTTGAACATTTAGGTCATTTTCATCCTCCCTAGGCTTATTCTCGTCCAATTAGGGTTTTTAACCAATCTTGTGCATCCAATAAGTGATTTTGTGTCATTGGTTGAACATTTAGGTCATTTTCTTCCTCCCAAGGCTTATTCTTGTCCAATTAGGGTTTTTAACCAATATTGTGAATCCAATAAGTACATATGTGTCATTGCTTGAACATTTAGGTCATTTTGTCCTCCCAAGGCTTATTCTCGTCAAATTAGGGTTTTTAACCAATCTTGTGCATCCAATAAGTACATTTGTGTCATTGGTTGAACATTTAGGTCATTTTCTTCCTCCCAAGGCTTATTCTCGTCCAATTAGGGTTTTTAACCAATCTTGTGCATCCAATAAGTGATTTTGTGTCATTGGTTGAACATTTAGGTCATTTTCTTCCTCCCAAGGCTTATTCTTGTCCAATTAGGGTTTTTAACCAATCTTGTGCATCCAATAAGTACATTTGTGTCATTGGTTGAACATTTAGGTCATTTTCTTCCTCCCAAGGCTTATTCTCGTCCAATTAGGGTTTTTAACCAATCTTGTGCATCCAATAACGGATTTTGTGTCATTGGTTGAACATTTATGTCATTTTCGTCCTCCCAAGGCTTATTCTCGTCCAATTAGGGTTTTTAACCAATCTTGTGCATCCAATAAGTGATTTTGTGTCATTGGTTGAACATTTAGGTCATTTTCGTCCTCCCAAGGCTTATTCTCATCCAATTAGGGTTTTTAACCAATCTTGTGCATCCAATAAGTGATTTTGTGTCATTGGTTGAAAATTTAGGTCATTTTCGTTTTCCCAAGGCTTATTCTTGTCCAATTAGGGTTTTTAACCAATCTTGTGCATCCAATAAGTGATTTTGTGTCATTGGTTGAACATTTAGGTCATTTTCGTCCTCCCAAGGCTTATTCTCGTCCAATTAGGGTTTTTAACCAATCTTGTGCATCCAATAAGTGATTTTGTGTCATTGGTTGAACATTTATGTCATTTTCGTCCCCCCAAGGCTTATTCTCGTCCAATTAGGGTTTTAAACCAATCTTGTGCATCCAATAAGTGATTTTGTGTCATTGGTTGAACATTTCGGTCATTTTCGTCCTCCCAAGGCTTATTCTCGTCCAATTGGGGTTTTTAACCAATCTTGTGCATCCAATAAGTACATTTGTGTCATTGGTTGAACATTTAGGTCATTTTCGTCCTCCCTAGGCTTATTCTCGTCCAATTAGGGTTTTTAACCAATCTTGTGCATCCAATAAGTGATTTTGTGTCATTGGTTGAACATTTAGGTCATTTTCTTCCTCCCAAGGCTTATTCTTGTCCAATTAGGGTTTTTAACCAATCTTGTGCATCCAATAAGTACATTTGTGTCACTGGTTGAACACTTAGGTCATTTTCTTCCTCCTAAGGCTTATTCTCGTCCAATTAGGGTTTTTAAATAATCTTGTGCATCCAATAAGTACATTTGTGTCAATGGTTGAACATTTAGGTCATTTTCGTACTCCCTAGGCTTATTCTCGTCCAATTACGGTTTTTAACCAATCTTGTGCATCCAATAAGTGATTTTGTGTCATTGGTTGAACATTTAGGTCATTTTCGTCCTCCCAAGGCTTATTCTCGTCCAATTAGGGTTTTTAACCAATCTTGTGCATCCAATAAGTACATTTGTGTCATTTGTTGAACATTTAGGTCATTTTGTCCTCCCAAGGCTTATTCTCGTCCAATTAGGGTTTTTAACCAATCTTGTGCATCCAATAAGTACATTTGTGTCATTGGTTGAACATTTAGGTCATTTTGTCCTCCCAAGGCTTATTCTCGTCCAATTAGGGTTTTTAACCAATCTTGTGCATCCAATAAGTACATTTGTGTCAGTTGTTGAACATTTAGGTCATTTTCGTCCTCCCTAGGCTTATTCTCGTCCAATTAGGGTTTTTAACCAATCTTGTGCATCCAATAAGTGATTTTGTGTCATTGGTTGAACATTTAGGTCATTTTCGTCCTCCCAAGGCTTATTCTCATCCAATTAGGGTTTTTAACCAATCTTGTGCATCCAATAAGTGATTTTTGTGTCATGGTTGAACATTTAGGTCATTTTGGTCCTCCTTATGCTTATTCTCGTCCAATTAGGGTTTTTAACCAATCTTGTGCATCCAATAAGTGATTTTGTGTCATTGGTTGAACATTTAGGTCATTTTCGTCCTCCCTAGGCTTATTCTCGTCCAATTAGGGTTTTTAACCAATCTTGTGCATTTAATAAGTAAATTTGTGTCATTGGTTGAACATTTAGGTCATTTTCGTCCTCCCAAGGCTTATTCTCGTCCAATTAGGGTTTTTAACCAATCTTGTGCATCCAATAAGTACATTTGTGTCATTGGTTGAACATTTAGGTCATTTTGTCCTCCCAAGGCTTATTCTCGTCCAATTAGGATTTTTAACCAATCTTGTGCATCCAATAAGTACATTTGTGTCATTGGTTGAACATTTAGGTCATTTTCGTCCTCCCAAGGCTTATTCTCGTCCAATTAGGGTTTTCAACCAATCTTGTGCATCCAATAAGTACTTTTGTGTCATTGGTTGAACATTTAGGTCATTTTCGTCCTCCCTAGGCTTATTCTCGTCCAATTAGGGTTTTTAACCAATCTTGTGCATCCAATAAGTACATTTGTGTCATTGGTTGAACATTTAGGTCATTTTGTCCTCCCAAGGCTTATTCTCGTCCAATTAGGGTTTTTAACCAATGTTGTGCATCCAATAAGTACATTTGTGTCAGTTGGTGAACATTTAGGTCATTTTCGTCCTCCCTAGGCTTATTCTCGTCCAATTAGGGTTTTTAACCAATCTTGTGCATCCAATAAGTACATTTGTGTCATTGCTTGAACATTTAGGTCATTTTCTTCCTCCCAAGGCTTATTCTCGTCCAATTAGGGTTTTTAACCAATCTTGTGCATCCAATAAGTACGTTTGTGTCATTGGTTGAACATTTAGGTCATTTTGTCCTCCCAAGGCTTATTCTCGTCCAATTAGGGTTTTTAACCAATCTTGTGCATCCAATAAGTACATTTGTGTCAATTGTTGAACATTTAGGTCATTTTCGTCCTCCCTAGGCTTATTCTCGTCCAATTAGGGTTTTTAACCAATCTTGTGCATCCAATAAGTGATTTTTTGTCATTGCTTGAACATTTAGGTCATTTTCGTCCTCCCAAGGCTTATTCTCGTCCAATTAGGGTTTTTAACCAATCTTGTGCATCCAATAAGTACATTTGTGTCATTTGTTGAACATTTAGGTCATTTTTGTCCTCCTTAGGCTTATTCTTGTCCAATTATGGTTTTTAACCAATCTTGTGCATCCAATAAGTACATTTGTGTCATTGGTTGAACATTTAGGTCATTTTCGTCCTCCCTAGGCTTATTCTCGTCCAATTAGGGTTTTTAACCAATCTTGTGCATCCAATAAGTTTTTTTGTGTCATTGGTTGAACATTTAGGTCATTTTCGTCCTCCCAAGGCTTATTCTCGTCCAATTAGGGTTTTTAACCAATCTTGTGCATCCAATAAGTGATTTTGTGCCATTGGTTGAACATTTAGGTCATTTTCGTCCCCCCAAGGCATATTCTCGTCCAATTAGGGATTTTAACCAATCTTGTGCATACAATAAGTGATTTTGTTTCATTGGTTGAACATTTAGGTCATTTTCGTCCTCCCAAGGCTTATTCTCGTCTAATTAGGGTTTTTAACCAATCTTGTGCATCCAATAAGTGATTTTGTGTCATTGGTTGAACATTTAGGTCATTTTCGTCCTCCCAAGGCTTATTCTCGTCCAATTAGGGTTTTTAACCAATCTTGTGCATCCAATAAGTACATTTGTGTCATTTGTTGAACATTTAGGTCATTTTCGTCCTCCCAAGGCTTATTCTCATCCAATTAGGGTTTTTAACCAATCTTGTGCATCCAATAAGTGATTTTGTGTCATTGGTTGAACATTTAGGTCATTTTCGTCCTCCCGAGGCTTATTCTCGTCCAATTAGGGTTTTTAACCAATCTTGTGCATCCAATAAGTGATTTTGTGTCAATTGTTGAACATTTAGGTCATTTTCATCCTCCCTAGGCTTATTCTCGTCCAATTAGGGTTTTGTGCATCCAATCAGTACATTTGTGTCTTTGGTTGAAAATTTAGGTCATTTTCGTCCTCCAAAGGATTATTCTCGTCCAATTACGGTTTTTAACCAATCTTGTGCATCCAATAAGTGATTTTGTGTCATTGGTTGAACATTTAGGTCATTTTCGTCCTCCCAAGGCTTATTCTCGTCCAATTAGGGTTTTTAACCAATCTTGTGCATCCAATAAGTGATTTTGTGTCATTATTTGAACATTTAGGTCATTTTCGTTCTCCCAAGGCTTATTCTCGTCCAATTAGGGTTTTTAACCAATCTTGTGCATCCAATAAGTGATTTTGTGTCATTGGTTGAACATTTAGGTCATTTTCGTCCTCCCAAGGCTTATTGTCGTCCAATTACGGTTTTTAACCAATCTTGTGCATCCAATAAGTGATTTTGTGTCATTGGTTGAACATTTAGGTCATTTTCGTCCTCCCAAGGCTTATTCTCGTCCAATTAGGGTTTTTAACCAATCTTGTGCATCCAATAAGTGATTCTGTGTCATTGGTTGAATATTTAGGTCATTTTTGTCATCCCAAGGCTTATTCTCGTCCAATTAGGGTTTTAAACCAATCTTATGCATCCAATAAGTGATTTTGTGTCATTGGTTGAACATTTAGGTCATTTTCGTCCTTCCAAGGCTTATTCTCGTCCAATTAGGGTTTTTAACCAATCTTGTGCATCCAATAAGTACATTTGTGTCATTGGTTGAACATTTAGGTCATTTTCGTCCTCCCAAGGCTTATTCTTGTCCAATTAGGGTTTTAACCAATCTTGTGCATCCAATAAGTGATTTTGTGTCAATGGTTGAATATTTAGGTCATTTTCGTCCTCCCAAGGCTTATTCTCATTCAATTACGGTTTTTAACCAATCTTGTGCATCCAATAAGTGATTTTGTGTCATTGGTTGAACATTTAGGTCATTTTCGTCCTCCCAAGGCTTATTCTCGTCCAATTAGGGTTTTTAACCAATCTTGTGCATCCAATAAGTGATTTTGTGTCATTGGTTATACATTTAGGTCATTTTCGTCCTCCCAAGGCTTATAGTCGTTCAATTAGGGTTTATAACCAATCTTGTGCATCCAATAAGTGATTTTGTGTCATTGGTTGAACATTTAGGTCATTTTCGTCCTCCCAAGGCTTATTCTCGTCCAATTAGGGTTTTTAACCAATCTTGTGCATCCAATAAGTACATTTGTGTCATTTGTTGAACATTTTGGTCATTTTCGTCCTGCCAAGGCTTATTCTCGTCCAATTAGGGTTTTTAACCAATCTTGTGCATCCAATAAGTGATTTTGTGTCATTGGTTGAACATTTAGGTCATTTTCGTCCTCCCAAGGCTTATTCTCGTCCAATTAGGGTTTTTAACCAATCTTGTGCATCAAATATGTGATTTTGTGTCATTTTTTGAACATTTAGGTCACTTTCGTCCTCCCAAGGCTTATTCTCGTCCAATTAGGGTTTTTAACCAATCTTGTGCATCCAATAAGTACATTTGTGTCATTGGTTGAACATTTAGGTCATTTTGTCCTCCCAAGGCTTATTCTCGTCCAATTAGGGTTTTTAACCAATGTTGTGCATCCAATAAGTACATTTGTGTCAGTTGGTGAACATTTAGGTCATTTTCGTCCTCCCTAGGCTTATTCTCGTCCAATTAGGGTTTTTAACCAATCTTGTGCATCCAATAAGTACATTTGTGTCATTGCTTGAACATTTAGGTCATTTTCTTCCTCCCAAGGCTTATTCTCGTCCAATTAGGGTTTTTAACCAATCTTGTGCATCCAATAAGTACGTTTGTGTCATTGGTTGAACATTTAGGTCATTTTGTCCTCCCAAGGCTTATTCTCGTCCAATTAGGGTTTTTAACCAATCTTGTGCATCCAATAAGT
>JBBPBP010001239.1:0-12886 GCA_037974735.1 Cicer chorassanicum
GGACGAAAATGACCTAAATGTTCAACCAATGACACAAATGTACTTATTGGATGCACAAAACCCTAATTGGACGAGAATAAGCCTAGGGAGGACGAAAATGACCTAAATGTTCAACCAATGACACAAAATCACTTATTGGATGCACAAGATTGGTTAAAAACCCTAATTGGACGAAATAAGTCACAGGAGGACGAAAATGACCTAAATGTTCAACCAATGACACAAAATCACTTATTGGATGCACAAGATTGGTTAAAAACCCTAATTGGACGAGAATAAGCCTTGGGAGGACGAAAAAGATCTAAATGTTCAAACAATACACAAAATCAGTTATTGGATGCACAAGATTGGTTAAAAACCCTAATTGGTAGAGAATGAGCCTAGGGAGGACGAAAATGAGGTAAATGTTCAACCAATGACACAAAATCACTTATTGGATGCACAAGATTGGTTAAAAACCCTAATTGGACGAGAATAAGCATTAGGAGGACGAAAATGACCTAAATGTTCAACCAATGACACAAATTCAGTTATTGGATGCACAAGATTGGTTAAAAACCCTAATTGGACGAGAATAAGCCTTGGGAGGACGAAAATGACCTATATGTTCAACCAATGACACAAATGTACTTATTGGATGCACAAAACCCTAATTGGACGAGAATAAGCCTAGGGAGGACGAAAATGACCTAAATGTTCAACCAATGACACAAATTCACTTATTGGATGCACAAGATTGGTTAAAAACCCTAATTGGACGAAATAGGTCACTGGAAGACGAAAATGACCTAAATGTTCAACCAATGACACAAAATCACTTATTGGATGCACAAGATTGGTTAAAAACCCTAATTGGACGAGAATAAGCCTTGGGAAGACGAAAATGACCTAAATGTTCAACTTATGACACAAATTCACTTATTGGATGCACAAGATTGGTTAAAAACCCTAATTGGACGAAATAGGTCACTGGAAGACGAAAATGACCTAAATGTTCAACCAATGACACAAAATCACTTATTGGATGCACAGGATTTGTTAAAAACTCTAATTTGATGAGAAAAAGCCTAGGGAGGACGAAAATGACCTAAATGTTCAACCAATGTTGCAAAATCACTTATTGGATGCACAAGATTTGTTAAAAACCCTAATTGGACGAGAATAAGCCTTGGGAGGACGAAAATGACCTAAATGTTCAACCAATGACACAAAATCACTTATTGGATGCACAAGATTGGTTAAAAACACTAATTGGACGAGAATAAGCCTTGGGAGGACGAAAATGACCTAAATGCTCAACCAATAACACAAAATCACTTATTGGATGCACAAGATTTGTTAAAACCCCTAATTGGACGAGAAAATGTCTTGGGTGGACGAAAATTACCGAAATGTTCAACCAATGACACAAATGTACTTATTGGATGCACAAGATTTGTTAAAAACTCTAATTTGATGAGAATAAGCCTAGGGAGCACGAAAATGACCTAAAGGTTCAACCAATGACACAAAATAACTTATTGGATGCACAAGATTGGTTAAAAACCCTAATTGGACGAGAATAAGCCTTAGGAGGACGAAAATGACCTAAATGTTCAACCAATGACACAAAATCACTTATTGGATGCACAAGATTGATTAAAAGCCCTAATTGGATAAGAATAAGCCATAGGAGGACGAAAATGACCTAAATGTTCAAACAATGACACAAAATCACTTATTGGATGCACAAGATTGGTTAAAAACCCTAATTGGACAAGAATAAGCCTAGGGAGGACGAAAATGACCTAAATGTTCAACCAATGACACAAAATCACTTATTGGATACACAAGATTTGCTAAAAACTCTAATTTGATGAGTAAAAGCCTAGGGAGGACGAAAATGACCTTAAAGTTCAACCAATGACACAAAATCACTTATTGGATGCACAAGATTTGTTAAAAACCCTAATTGGACGAGAATAAGCCTTGGGAGGACGAAAATGACCTAAATGTTCAACCAATGACACAAATGTACTTATTGGATGCACAAAACCCTAATTGGACGAGAATAAGCCTAGGGAGGACGAAAATGACCTAAATGTTCAACAAATGATACAAAATCACTTATTGGATGCACAAGATTGGTTAAAAACCCTAATTGGACGAGAATAAGCCTTAGGAGGACGAAAATGACCTAAATGTTCAAACAATGACACAAAATCACTTATTGGATGCACAAGATTGGTTAAAAATCCTAATTGGTAGAGAATAAGCCTAGGGAGGACGAAAGTGACGTAAATGTTCAACCAATGACACAAAATCACTTATTGGATGCACAAGATTTGTTAAAAACCCTAATTGGACGAGAATAAGCCTTGGGAGGACGAAAATGACCTAAATGTTCAACCAATGACACAAATGTACTTATTGGATGCACAAAACCCTAATTGGACGAGAATAAGCCTAGGGAGGACGAAAATGACCTAAATGTTCAACCAATGACACAAAATCACTTATAGGATGCACAAGATTGGTTAAAAACCCTAATTGGACGAGAATAATCCTTGGGAGGACGAAAATGACCTAAATGTTCAACCAATGACACAAAATCACTTATTGGATGCACAAGATTGGTTAAAAACCCTAATTGGACGAGAATAAGCCTTGGGAAGACGAAAATGACCTAAATGTTCAACTAATGACACAAAATCACTTATTGGATGCACAAGATTGGTTAAAAACCCTAATTGGACGAGAATAAGCCTTGGGAGGACGAAAATGACCTAAATGTTCAAACAATGACACAAAATCACTTATTAGATGCACAAGATTGGTTAAAAACCCTAATTGGACAAGAATAATCCTAGGGAGGACGAAAATGACCTAAATGTTCAACCAATGACACAAAATCACCTATTGGATGCACAGGATTTGTTAAAAACTCTAATTTGATGAGAAAAAGCCTCGGGAGGACGAAAATGACCTAAATGTTCAACCAATGTTGCAAAATCACTTATTGGATGCACAAGATTTGTTAAAAACCCTAATTGGACGAGAATAAGCCTTGGGAGGACGAAAATGACCTAAATGTTCAACCAATGACACAAAATCACTTATTGGATGCACAAGATTGGTGAAAAACCCTAATTGGACGAGAATAAGGCTTGGGAGGACGAAAATGACCTAAATGTTCAACCAATGACACAAAATCACTTATTGGATGCACAAGATTGGTTAAAAACCCTAATTGGACGAGAATAAGCCTTGGGAGGAAGAAAATGACCTAAATGTTCAACCAATGACACAAATGTACTTATTGGATGCACAAAACCCTAATTGGACGAGAATAAGCCTAGGGAGGACGAAAATGACCTAAATGTTCAACCAATGACACAAAATCACTTATTGGATGCACAAGATTGGTTAAAAACCCTAATTGGACGAAATAAGTCACAGGAGGACGAAAATGACCTAAATGTTCAACCAATGACACAAAATCACTTATTGGATGCACAAGATTGGTTAAAAACCCTAATTGGACGAGAATAAGCCTTGGGAGGACGAAAAAGATCTAAATGTTCAAACAATACACAAAATCAGTTATTGGATGCACAAGATTGGTTAAAAACCCTAATTGGTAGAGAATGAGCCTAGGGAGGACGAAAATGAGGTAAATGTTCAACCAATGACACAAAATCACTTATTGGATGCACAAGATTGGTTAAAAACCCTAATTGGACGAGAATAAGCATTAGGAGGACGAAAATGACCTAAATGTTCAACCAATGACACAAAATCACTTATTGGATGCACAAGATTGGTTAAAAACCCTAATTGGACGAGAATAAGCATTGGGAGGACGAAAATGACCTATATGTTCAACCAATGACACAAATGTACTTATTGGATGCACAAAACCCTAATTGGACGAGAATAAGCCTTGGGAGGACGAAAATGACCTAAATGTTCAAACAATGACACAAAATCACTTATTGGATGCATAAGATTGGTTAAAAACCCTAATTGGACAAGAATAAGCCTTGGGAGGACGAAAATGATCTAAATGTTCAACCAACGACACAAAATCACTTATTGGATGCACAGGATTTGTTAAAAACTCTAATTTGATGAGAAAAAGCCTAGGGAGGACGAAAATGACCTAAATGTTCAACCAATGTTGCAAAATCACTTATTGGATGCACAAGATTTGTTAAAAACCCTAATTGGACGAGAATAAGCCTTGGGAGGACGAAAATGACTTAAATGTTCAACCAATGACACAAAATCACTTATTGGATGCACAAGATTGGTTAAAAACACTAATTGGACGAGAATAAGCCTTGGGAGGACGAAAATGACCTAAATGCTCAACCAATAACACAAAATCACTTATTGGATGCACAAGATTTGTTAAAACCCCTAATTGGACGAGAAAATGTCTTGGGTGGACGAAAATTACCGAAATGTTCAACCAATGACACAAATGTACTTATTGGATGCACAAGATTTGTTAAAAACTCTAATTTGATGAGAATAAGCCTAGGGAGCACGAAAATGACCTAAAGGTTCAACCAATGACACAAAATAACTTATTGGATGCACAAGATTGGTTAAAAACCCTAATTGGACGAGAATAAGCCTTGGGAGGACGAAAATGACCTAAATGTTCAACCAATGACACAAAAGTACTTATTGGATGCACAAGATTGGTTAAAAACCCTAATTGGAAGAGAATAAGCCTTGGGAGGACGAAAATGACCTAAATGTTCAACCAATGACACAAAATCACTTATTGGATGCACAAGATTGGTTAAAAACCCTAATTGGACGAGAATAAGCCTTGGGAAGACGAAAATGACCTAAATGTTCAACTAATGACACAAAATCACTTATTGGATGCACAAGATTGGTTAAAAACCCTAATTGGACGAGAATAAGCCTTGGGAGGACGAAAATGACCTAAATGTTCAAACAATGACACAAAATCACTTATTAGATGCACAAGATTGGTTAAAAACCCTAATTGGACAAGAATAATCCTAGGGAGGACGAAAATGACCTAAATGTTCAACCAATGACACAAAATCACCTATTGGATGCACAGGATTTGTTAAAAACTCTAATTTGATGAGAAAAAGCCTCGGGAGGACGAAAATGACCTAAATGTTCAACCAATGTTGCAAAATCACTTATTGGATGCACAAGATTTGTTAAAAACCCTAATTGGACGAGAATAAGCCTTGGGAGGACGAAAATGACCTAAATGTTCAACCAATGACACAAAATCACTTATTGGATGCACAAGATTGGTTAAAAACACTAATTGGACGAGAATAAGCCTTGGGAGGACGAAAATGACCTAAATGCTCAACCAATGACACAAAATCACTTATTGGATGCACAAGATTTGTTAAAACCCCTAATTGGACGAGAAAATGTCTTGGGTAGACGAAAATTACCGAAATGTTCAACCAATGACACAAATGTACTTATTGGATGCACAAGATTTGTTAAAAACTCTAATTTGATGAGAATAAGCCTAGGGAGCACGAAAATGACCTAAAGGTTCAACCAATGACACAAAATAACTTATTGGATGCACAAGATTGGTTAAAAACCCTAATTGGACGAGAATAAGCCTTGGGAGCACAAAAATGACCTAAATGTTCAACCAATGAAACAAATGTACTTATTGGATGCACAAGATTGATTAAAAACCCTAATTGGACGACAAAAGCCTTGGGAGGACGAAAATGACCTAAATGTTCAAACAATGACACAAAATCACTTATTGGATGCACAAGATTGATTAAAAGCCCTAATTGGATAAGAATAAGCCTTAGGAGGACGAAAATGACCTAAATGTTCAAACAATGACACATAATCACTTATTGGATGCACAAGATTGGTTAAAAACCCTAATTGGACGAGAATAAGCCTAAGGAGGACAAAAATGACCTAAATGTTCAATCAATGACACAAAATCACTTATTGGATGCACAAGATTTGTTTAAAACTCTAATTTGATGAGAATAAGCTTAGAGAGGACGAAAATGACCTAAATGTTCAACCAATGACACAAAATCACTTATTGGATGCACAAGATTTGTTAAAAACCCTAATTGGACGAGAATAAGCCTTGGGAGGACGAAAATGACCTAAATGTTCAACCAATGACACAAATGTACTTATTGGATGCACAAAACCCTAATTGGACGAGAATAAGCCTAGGGAGGACGAAAATGACCTAAATGTTCAACAAATGATACAAAATCACTTATTGGATGCACAAGATTGGTTAAAAACCCTAATTGGACGAGAATAAGCCTTAGGAGGACGAAAATGACCTAAATGTTCAAACAATGACACAAAATCACTTATTGGATGCACAAGATTGGTTAAAAATCCTAATTGGTAGAGAATAAGCCTAGGGAGGACGAAAGTGACGTAAATGTTCAACCAATGACACAAAATCACTTATTGGATGCACAAGATTTGTTAAAAACCCTAATTGGACGAGAATAAGCCTTGGGAGGACGAAAATGACCTAAATGTTCAACCAATGACACAAATGTACTTATTGGATGCACAAAACCCTAATTGGACGAGAATAAGCCTAGGGAGGACGAAAATGACCTAAATGTTCAACCAATGACACAAATGTACTTATTGGATGCACAAAACCCTAATTGGACGAGAATAAGCCTAGGGAGGACGAAAATGACCTAAATGTTCAACCAATGACACAAAATCACTTATTGGATGCACAAGATTGGTTAAAAACCCTAATTGGTAGAGAATGAGCCTAGGGAGGACGAAAATGAGGTAAATGTTCAACCAATGACACAAAATCACTTATTGGATGCACAAGATTGGTTAAAAACCCTAATTGGACGACAATAAGCATTAGGAGGATGAAAATGACCTAAATGTTCAACCAATGACACAAAATCACTTATTGGATGCACAAGATTGGTTAAAAACCCTAATTGGACGAGAATAAGCCTTGGGAGGACGAAAATGACCTATATGTTCAACCAATGACACAAATGTACTTATTGGATGCACAAAACCCTAATTGGACGAGAATAAGCCTAGGGAGGACGAAAATGACCTAAATGTTCAACCAATGACACAAATTCACTTATTGGATGCACAAGATTGGTTAAAAACCCTAATTGGACGAAATAGGTCACTGGAAGACGAAAATGACCTAAATGTTCAACCAATGACACAAAATCACTTATTGGATGCACAAGATTGGTTAAAAACCCTAATTGGACGAGAATAAGCCTTGGGAAGACGAAAATGACCTAAATGTTCAACTTATGACACAAATTCACTTATTGGATGCACAAGATTGGTTAAAAACCCTAATTGGACGAAATAGGTCACTGGAAGACGAAAATGACCTAAATGTTCAACCAATGACACAAAATCACTTATTGGATGCACAGGATTTGTTAAAAACTCTAATTTGATGAGAAAAAGCCTAGGGAGGACGAAAATGACCTAAATGTTCAACCAATGTTGCAAAATCACTTATTGGATGCACAAGATTTGTTAAAAACCCTAATTGGACGAGAATAAGCCTTGGGAGGACGAAAATGACCTAAATGTTCAACCAATGACACAAAATCACTTATTGGATGCACAAGATTGGTTAAAAACACTAATTGGACGAGAATAAGCCTTGGGAGGACGAAAATGACCTAAATGCTCAATCAATGACACAAAATCACTTATTGGATGCACAAGATTTGTTAAAACCCCTAATTGGACGAGAAAATGTCTTGGGTAGACGAAAATTACCGAAATGTTCAACCAATGACACAAATGTACTTATTGGATGCACAAGATTTGTTAAAAACTCTAATTTGATGAGAATAAGCCTAGGGAGCACGAAAATGACCTAAAGGTTCAACCAATGACACAAAATAACTTATTGGATGCACAAGATTGGTTAAAAACCCTAATTGGACGAGAATAAGCCTTGGGAGCACAAAAATGACCTAAATGTTCAACCAATGAAACAAATGTACTTATTGGATGCACAAGATTGATTAAAAACCCTAATTGGACGACAAAAGCCTTGGGAGGACGAAAATGACCTAAATGTTCAAACAATGACACAAAATCACTTATTGGATGCACAAGATTGATTAAAAGCCCTAATTGGATAAGAATAAGCCTTAGGAGGACGAAAATGACCTAAATGTTCAAACAATGACACATAATCACTTATTGGATGCACAAGATTGGTTAAAAACCCTAATTGGACGAGAATAAGCCTAAGGAGGACAAAAATGACCTAAATGTTCAATCAATGACACAAAATCACTTATTGGATGCACAAGATTTGTTTAAAACTCTAATTTGATGAGAATAAGCTTAGAGAGGACGAAAATGACCTAAATGTTCAACCAATGACACAAAATCACTTATTGGATGCACAAGATTTGTTAAAAACCCTAATTGGACGAGAATAAGCCTTGGGAGGACGAAAATGACCTAAATGTTCAACCAATGACACAAATGTACTTATTGGATGCACAAAACCCTAATTGGACGAGAATAAGCCTAGGGAGGACGAAAATGACGTAAATGTTCAACCAATGACACAAAATCACTTATTGGATGCACAAGATTGGTTAAAAACTCTAATTGACGAAATAAGTCACTGGAGGACGAAAATGACCTAAATGTTCAACCAATGACACAAAATCACTTATTGGATGCACAAGATTGGTTAAAAACCCTAATTGGACGAGAATAAGCCTTGGGAGGACGAAAAAGACCTAAATGTTCAACCAATGACACAGAATCACTTATTGGATGCACAAGATTGGTTAAAAACCCTAATTGGACGAGAATAAGCCATAGGAGGACGAAAATGACCTAAATGTTCAACCAATGACACAAAATCACTTATTGGATGCACAAGATTTGTTAAAACCCCTAATTGGACGAGAAAATGTCTTGGGTGGACGAAAATTACCGAAATGTTCAACCAATGACACAAATGTACTTATTGGATGCACAAGATTTGTTAAAAACTCTAATTTGATGAGAATAAGCCTAGGGAGTACGAAAATGACCTAAATGTTCAACCAATGACTTAAAATAACTTATTGGATGCACAAGATTGGTTAAAAACTCTAATTGGACGAGAATCAGCCTTGGGAGGACGAAAATGACCTAAATGTTCAACCAATGACACAAGTGTACTTATTGGATGCACAAAACCCTAATTGGACGAGAATAAGCCTAGGGAGGACGAAAATGACCTAAATGTTCAACCAATGACACAAAATCACTTATTAGATGCACAAGATTGGTTAAAAACCCTAATTGGATGAAATAAGTCACTGGAGGACGAAAATGACCTAAATGTTCAATCAATGACACAAAATCACTTATTGGATGCACAAGATTGGTTAAAAACCCTAATTGGTAGAGAATGAGCCTAGGGAGGACGAAAATGAGGTAAATGTTCAACCAATGACACAAAATCACTTATTGGATGCACAAGATTGGTTAAAAACCCTAATTGGACGAGAATAAGCATTAGGAGGACGAAAATGACCTAAAGGTTCAACCAATGACACAAAATCACTTATTGGATGCACAAGATTGGTTAAAAACCCTAATTGGACGAGAATAAGCCTTGGGAGGACGAAAATGACCTAAATGTTCAACCAATGACACAAATGTACTTATTGGATGCACAAAACCCTAATTGGACGAGAATAAGCCTAGGGAGGAGGAAAATGACCTAAATGTTCAACCAATGACACAAAATCACTTATAGGATGCACAAGATTGGTTAAAAACCCTAATTGGACGAGAATAAGCCTTGGGAGGACGAAAATGACCTAAATGTTCAACCAATGACACAAATGTACTTATTGGATGCACAAAACCCTAATTGGACGAGAATAAGCCTAGAGAGGACAAAAATGACCTAAATGTTCAACCAATGACACAAAATCACTTATTGGATGCACAAGATTGGTTAAAAACCCTAATTGGACGAGAATAAGCCTTGGGAGGACGAAAATGACCTAAATGTTCAACCAATGACACAAATGTACTTATTGGATGCACAAGATTGGTTAAAAACCCTATTGGACGAGAATTAGCCTTGGGATGACGAAAATGACCTAAATGTTCAATCAATGGCACAAAATCACTTATTGGATGCACAAGAATGGTTAAAAACCATAATTGGACGAGAATAAGCCTAGGGAGGACGAAAATGACCTAAATGTTCAACCAATGACACAAAATCACTTATTGGATGCACAAGATAAGTTAAAAACCCTAATTGGAAGAGAATAAGGCTAGGGAGGACAAAAATGACCTAAATGTTCAACCAATGACACAAAATCACTTATTGGATGCACAAGATTGGTTAAAAACCCTAATTGGACGAGAATAAGCCTTGGGAGGACGAAAATGACCTAAATGTTCAACCAATGACACAAATGTACTTATTGGATGCACAAGATTGGTTAAAACCCATAATTGGACGAGAATAAGCCTTGGGAAATCGAAAATGACCTAAATGTTCAACCAATGACACAAAATCACTAATTGGATGCACAAGATTGGTTAAAAACCCTAATTGGACGAGAATAAGCCTTGGGAGGACGAAAATGACCTAAATGTTCAACCAATGACACAAATGTACTTATTGGATGCACAAAACCCTAATTGGACGAGAATAAGCCTAGGGAGGACGAAAATGACCTAAATGTTCAACCAATGACACAAAATCACTTATTGGATGCACAAGATTGGTTAAAAACCCTAATTGGATGAAATAAGTCACTAGAGGACGAAAATGACCTAAATGTTCAACCAATAACACAAAATAACTTATTGGATGCACAAGATTGGTTAAAAACCCTAATTGGACGAGAATAAGCCTTGGGAGGACGAAAATGACCTAAATGTTCAACCAATGACACAAAATCACTTATTGGATGCACAAGATTGGTTAAAAACCCTAATTGGACGGGAATAAGCCTTGGGAGGACTAAAATGACCTAAATGTTCCACCAATGACACAAAATCACTTATTGGATGCACAAGGTTTGTTAAAACCCCTAATTGGACGAGAAAATGTCTTGGGTGGACGAAAATTACCGAAATGTTCAACCAATGACACAAATGTACTTATTGGATGCACAAGATTTGTTAAAAACTCTAATTTGATGAGAATAAGCCTAGGGAGCACGAAAATGACGTAAAGGTTCAACCAATGACACAAAATAACTTA
This sequence comes from Cicer chorassanicum, assembly GCA_037974735.1. Taxonomy (NCBI): domain Eukaryota; kingdom Viridiplantae; phylum Streptophyta; class Magnoliopsida; order Fabales; family Fabaceae; genus Cicer; species Cicer chorassanicum. The sequence goes on from JBBPBP010001239.1 coordinate 11,267, forward strand.
TTGGATGCACAAGATTGGTTAAAAACCCTAATTGGACGAGAATAAGCCTAGGGAGGACGAAAATGACCTAAATGTTCAAACAATGACACAAAATCACTTATTGGATGCACAAGATTGGTTAAAAACCCTAATTGGACGAGAATAAGCCTAGGGAGGACGAAAATGACCTAAATGTTCAATCAATGACACAAAATCACTTATTGGATGCACAAGATTTGTTTAAAACCCTAAGTGGACGAGAAGAAGCCTTGGGAGGACGAAAATGACCTAAATGTTCCACCAATGACATAAATGTACTTATTGGATGCACAAAACCCTATTTGGACGAGAATAAGCCTAGGGAGGACGAAAATGACCTAAATGTTCAACCAATGACACAAATGTACTTATTGGATGCACAAAACCCTAATTGGACGAGAATAAGCCTAGGGAGGACGAAAATGACCTAAATGTTCAACCAATGACTCAAAATCACTTAATGGATGCACAAGATTGGTTAAACACCCTAATTGGACGAAATAAGTCACTGGAGGACGAAAATGACCTAAATGTTCAAACAATGACACTAAATCACTTATTGGATGCACAAGATTGGTTAAAAACCCTAATTGGTAGAGAATGAGCCTAGGGAGGACGAAATAGAGGTAAATGTTCAACCAATGACACAAAATCACTTATTGGATGCACAAGATTGGTTAAAAACCCTAATTGGACGAGAATAAGCATTAGGAGGACGAAAATGACCTAAATGTTCAACCAATGACACAAAATTACTTATTGGATGCACAAGATTGGTTAAAAACCCTAATTGGACGAGAATAAGCCTTGGGAGGACGAAAATGACCTATATGTTCAACCAATGACACAAATGTACTTATTGGATGCACAAAACCCTAATTGGACTAGAATAAGCCTAGGGAGGACGAAAATGACCTAAATGTTCAACCAATGACACAAAATCACTTATTGGATGCACAAGATTGGTTAAAAACCCTAATTGGACGAAATAAGTCACTGGAAGACGAAAATGACCTAAATGTTCAACCAATGACACAAAATCACTTATTGGATGCACAAGATTTGTTAAAAACTCTAATTTGATGAGAATAAGCCTAGGGAGGACGAAAATGACCTAAATGTTCAACCAATGACACAAAATCACTTAATGGATGCACAAGATTTGTTAAAAACCCTAATTGGACGAGAATAAGCCTTGGGAGGACGAAAATGACCTAAATGTTCAACCAATGACACAAAATCACTTATTGGATGCACAAGATTGGTTAAAAACACTAATTGGACGAGAATAAGCCTTGGGAGGACGAAAATGACCTAAATGCTCAATCAATGACACAAAATCACTTATTGGATGCACAAGATTTGTTAAAACCCCTAATTGGACGAGAAAATGTCTTGGGTAGACGAAAATTACCGAAATGTTCAACCAATGACACAAATGTACTTATTGGATGCACAAGATTTGTTAAAAACTCTAATTTGATGAGAATAAGCCTAGGGAGCACGAAAATGACCTAAAGGTTCAACCAATGACACAAAATAACTTATTGGATGCACAAGATTGGTTAAAAACCCTAATTGGACGAGAATAAGCCTTGGGAG
>JBBPBP010001242.1:1921-12878 GCA_037974735.1 Cicer chorassanicum
ACGAAAATGACCTAAATGTTCAACCAATGACACAAAATCACATATTGGATGCACAAGATATGTTAAAAACCCTAATTCGATTAGAATAAGCTTAGGGAGGACGAAAATGACCTAAATGTGCAACCCATGACACAAAATCACATATTGGATGCACAAGATTGGTCTAAAACCCTAATTGGACTTGAATAAGCCTAGGGAGAACGAAAATGACCTAAATGTTCAACCAATGACACAAAATCACATATTGGATGCACCAGATTGCTTAAAAATCCTAATTGGATTAGAATAAGCTTAGGGAGGACGAAAATGACCTAAATGTGCAACCCATGACACAAAATCACATATTGGATGCACAACATTGGTTAAAAACCCTAATTGGATTAAAATAAGCTTATTGAGGACGAAAATGACCTAAATGTTCAACCAATGACACAAAATCACATATTGGATGCACAAGATTGGTTAAAAACCCTAATTGGATTAGAATAATCTTAGTGAGGACGAAAATAACCTAAATGTGCAACTAATGACACAAAATCACATATTGGATGCACAAGATTGGTTAAAAACCCTAATTGGATTAGAATAAGCTTAGGGAGGACGAAAATGACCTAAATGTTCAACCAATGACACAAAATCACTTATTGGATGCACAAGATTGGTCTAAAACCCTAATTGGATTAGAATAAGCCCAAGGAGAACAAAAATGACCTAAATGTTCAACCAATGACACAAAATCACTTATTGGATGCACAAGATTGGTCAAAAACCCTAATTGGATTAGAATAAGCCTAAGGAGGACAAAAATGACCTAAATGTTCAACCAATGACACAAAATCACATATTGGATGCACAAGATTGGTTAAAAACCCTAATTGGATTAGCATAAGCCTAGGGAGGACGAAAATGACAAAAATGTGCAACCAATGACACAAAATGAAACAATATCACATATTGGATGCACAAGATTGATTAAAAACCCTAATCGGATTAGAATAATCCTAGGGAGGACGAAAATGACATAAACGTGCAACCAATGACACAAAATCACTTATTGGATGCACAAGATTGGTCAAAAACCCTAATTGGATTAGAATAAGCCTAGGGAGGACGAAAATGACCTAAATGTTCAACTAATGACACAAAATCACATATTGGATGCACAAGATTGGTTAAAAACCCTAATTGGATTAGAATAAGCTTAGGGAGGACAAAAATGACCTAAATGTTCAACCAATGACACAAAATCACTTATTGGATGCCCAAGATTGGTCTAAAACCCTAATTGGATTAGAATAAGCCTAGGGGGAACGAAAATGACCTAAATGTTCAACCAATGACACAAAATCACATATTGGATGCACAAGATTGGTTAAAAACCCTAATTGGATTAGAATAAGCTTAGGGAGGACGAAAAGGACCTAAATGTTCAACCAATGACACAAAATCACATATTGGATGCACAAGATTGGTTAAAAACCCTAATTGGATTAGAATAATCTTAGGGAGGACGAAAATGACCTAAATGTGCAACCAATGACACAAAATCACATATTGGATGCACAAGATTGGTTAAAAACCCTAATTGGATTAGAATAAGCTTAGGGAGGACGAAAATGACCTAAATGTTCAACCAATGACACAAAATCACTTATTGGATGCACAAGATTGGTCTAAAACCCTAATTGGATTAGAATAAGCCCAGGGAGAACAAAAATGACCTAGATGTTCAACCAATGACACAAAATCACTTATTGGATGCACAAGATTGGTCAAAAACCCTAATTGGATTAGAATAAGCCTAAGGAGGACGAAAATGACCTAAATGTTCAACCAATGACACAACATCACATATTGGATGCACAAGATTGGTTAAAAACCCTAATTGGATTAGCATAAGCCTAGGGAGGACGAAAATGACAAAAATGTGCAACCAATGACACAAAATGAAACAATATCACATATTGGATGCACAAGATTGATTAAAAACCCTAATTGGATTAGAATAATCCTAGGGAGGACGAAAATGACATAAATGTGCAACCAATGACACAAAATCACTTATTGGATGCACAAGATTGGTCAAAAACCCTAATTGGATTAGAATAAGCCTAGGGAGGACGAAAATGACCTAAATGTTCAACTAATGACACAAAATCACATATTGGATGCACAAGATTGGTTAAAAACCCTAATTGGATTAAAATAAGTTTAGGGAGGACGAAAAGGACCTAAATGTTCAACCAATGACACAAAATTACATATTGGATGCACAAGATTGGTTAAAAACCCTAATTCGATTAGAATAAGCTTAGGGAGGACGAAAATGACCTAAATGTTCAACCAATGACATAAAATCACATATTGGATGCACAAGATTGGTTAAAAACCCCAATTGGATTAGAATAATCCCAGGGAGGACGAAAATGACATAAATGTGCAACCAATGACACAAAATCACTTATTGGATGCACAAGATTGGTCAAAAACCCTAATTGGATTAGAATAAGCCTAGGGAGGACGAAAATGACCTAAATGTTCAACTAATGACGCAAAATCACATATTGGATGCACAAGATTGGTTAAAAACCCTAATTGGATTAGAATAAGCTTAGGGAGGATGAAAAGGACCTAAATTATCAACAAATGACATAAAATCACATATTGGATGCACAAGATTGGTTAAAAACCCTAATTGGATTAGAATAAGCCTAAGGAGAACGAAAATATCCTAAATGTTCAACCAATGACACAAAATGACACAAAAACACATATTGGATGCACAAGATTGGTTAAAAACCCTAATTGGATTAGAATAAGCTTAGGGAGGACGAAAATGACCTAAATGTTCAACCAATGACATAAAATCACATATTGGATGCACAAGATTGGTTAAAAACCCCAATTGGATTAGAATAATCCTAGGGAGGACGAAAATGACATAAATGTGCAACCAATGACACAAAATCACTTATTGGATGCACAAGATTGGTCAAAAACTCTAATTGGATTAGAATAAGCCCAGGGAGAACGAAAATGACCTAAATGTTCAACTCATAACACAAAATCACATATTGGATGCACAAGAATTGTTAAAAACCCTAATTGGATTAGAATAAGCTTAGGGAGGACAAAAATGACCTAAATGTTCAACCAATGACACAAAATCACTTATTGGATGCCCAAGATTGGTCTAAAACCCTAATTGGATTAGAATAAGCCTAGGGGGAACGAAAATGACCTAAATGTTCAACCAATGACACAAAATCACATATTGGATGCACAAGATTGGTTAAAAACCCTAATTGGATTAGAATAAGCTTAGGGAGGACGAAAATGACCTAAATGTTCATCCAATGACACAAAATGACACAAAAACACATATTGGATGCACAAGATTGGTTAAAAACACTAATTGGCTTAGAATAAGCTTAGGGAGGACGAATATGACCTAAATGTTCAACCAATTACACAAAATCACTTATTGGATGCCCAAGATTGGTCTAAAACCCTAATTGGATTAGAATAAGCCTAGGGGGAACGAAAATGACCTAAATGTTCAACCAATGACACAAAATCACATATTGGATGCACAAGATTGGTTAAAAACCCTAATTGGATTAGAATAAGCTTAGGGAGGACGAAAATGACCTAAATGTTCATCCAATGACACAAAATGACACAAAAACACATATTGGATGCACAAGATTGGTTAAAAACAGTAATTGGCTTAGAATAAGCTTAGGGAGGACGAAAATGACCTAAATGTTCAACCAATTACACAAAATGACACAAAATCACATATTGGATGCAAAAGATTGGTTAAAAACCCTAATTGGATTAGAATAAGCCAAGGGAGGACGAAAATGACCTAAATGTTCAACCAATGACACAAAATGACACAAAATCAAATTTTGATGCACAAGATTGGTTAAAAACCCGAATTGGATTAGAATAAGCTTAGGGAGGACGAAAATGACCTAAATGTTTAACCAATGACACAAAATCACTTATTGGATGCACAAGATTGGTTAAAAACCCTAATTGGATTAGAATAAGCTTAAGGAGGACGAAAATGACCTAAATGTGCAACCAATGACACAAAATCATATATTGGATGCACAAGATGGGTTAAAAACCCTAATTGGATTAGAATAAGTCTAGGGAGGACGAAAATGACTTAAATGTTCAACCAATGACACAAAATCACATATTGGATGCACAAGATTGGTTAAAAACCCTAATTGGATTAGAATAATCTTAGGGAGGACGAAAATGACCTAAATGTGCAACCAATGACACAAAATCACATATTCGATGCACAAGATTGGTTAACAACCCTAATTGGATTAGAATAAGCTTAGGGAGGCCGAAAATGACCTAAATGTTCAACCAATGACACAAATTCACTTATCGGATGCACAAGATTGGTCTAAAACCTTAATTGGACTAGAATAAGCATAGGGAGAACGAAAATGACATAAATGTGCAACCAATGACACAAAATCACTTATTGGATGCACAAGATTGGTCAAAAACCCTAATTGGATTAGAATAAGCCTAGGGAGGACGAGAATGACCTAAATGTTCAACTCATAACACAAAATCACATATTGGATGCACAAGATTGGTTTAAAACCCTAATTGGATTAGAATAAGCTTTGGGAGGACAAAAATGACCTAAATGTTCAACCAATGACACAAAATCACTTATTGGATGCCCAAGATTGGTCTAAAACCCTAATTGGATTAGAATAAGCCTAGGGGGAACGAAAATGACCTAAATGTGCAACCAATGACACAAAATCATATATTGGATGCACAAGATGGGTTAAAAACCCTAATTGGATTAGAATAAGTCTAGGGAGGACGAAAATGACTTAAATGTTCAACCAATGACACAAAATCACATATTGGATGCACAAGATTGGTTAAAAACCCTAATTGGATTAGAATAATCTTAGGGAGGACGAAAATGACCTAAATGTGCAACCAATGACACAAAATCACATATTCGATGCACAAGATTGGTTAAAAACCCTAATTGGATTAGAATAAGCTTAGGGAGGACGAAAATGACCTAAATGTTCAACCAATGACACAAATTCACTTATCGGATGCACAAGATTGGTCTGAAACCTTAATTGGACTAGAATAAGCATAGGGAGAACGAAAATGACATAAATGTGCAACCAATGACACAAAATCACTTATTGGATGCACAAGATTGGTCAAAAACCCTAATTGGATTAGAATAAGCCTAGGGAGGACGAGAATGACCTAAATGTTCAACTCATAACACAAAATCACATATTGGATGCACAAGATTGGTTTGAAACCCTAATTGGATTAGAATAAGCTTTGGGAGGACAAAAATGACCTAAATGTTCAACCAATGACACAAAATCACTTATTGGATGCCCAAGATTGGTCTAAAACCCGAATTGGATTAGAATAAGCTTAGGGAGGACGAAAATGACCTAAATGTTTAACCAATGACACAAAATCACTTATTGGATGCACAAGATTGGTTAAAAACCCTAATTGGATTAGAATAAGCTTAGGGAGGACGAAAATGACCTAAATGTGCTACCAATGACACAAAATCATATATTGGATGCACAAGATTGGTTAAAAACCCTAATTGGATTAGAATAAGTCTAGGGAGGACGAAAATGACCTAAATGTTCAACCAATGACACAAAATGACACAAAAGCACATATTGGATGCACAAGATTAGTTAAAAACCCTAATTGGATTGGAATAAGCTTAGGGAGGACGAAAATGACCTAAATGCTCAACCAATGACACAAAATCACATATTGGATGCACAAGATTGGTTAAAAACCCTAATTGGATTAGAATAAGCTTAGGGAGGACGAAAATGACCTAAATGTGCAACCAATGACACAAAATCACATATTGGATGCACAAGATTGGTTAAAAACCCTAATTGGATTAGAATAAGCTTAGGGAGGACAAAAATGACCTAAATGTTAAACCAATGACACAAAATCACTTATTGGATGCCCAAGATTGGTCTAAAACCCTAATTGGATTAGAATAAGCCTAGGGGGAACGAAAATGACCTAAATGTTCAACCAATGACACAAAATCACATATTGGATGCACAAGATTGGTTAAAAACCCTAATTGGATTAGAATAAGCCTAAGGAGGACGAAAATGACCTAAATGTTCAACCAATGACACAAAATCACATATTGGATGCACAAGTTTGGTTAAAAACCCTAATTGGATTAGAATAAGCTTAGGGAGGACGAAAATGACCTAAATGTGCAACCAATAACACTAAATCACATATTGGATGCACAAGATTGGTTAAAAACCCTAATTGGATTAGAATAATCCTAGGGAGGACGAATATGACAAAAATGTGCAACCAATGACACAAAATGAAACAAAATCACATATTAGATGCACAAGATTGCTTAAAAACCCTAATTGGATTAGAATAAGCTTAGGGAGGAAGAAAATGACCTAAATGTTCAACCAACGACACAAAATCACATATTGGATGCCCTAGATTGGTTAAAAACCCTAATTGGATTAGAATAAGCTTAGGGAGGACGAAAATGACCTAAATGTTCATCCAATGACACAAAATGACACAAAAACACATATTGGATGCACAAGATTGGTTAAAAACAGTAATTGGCTTAGAATAAGCTTAGGGAGGACGAAAATGACCTAAATGTTCAACCAATTACACAAAATGACACAAAATCACATATTGGATGCAAAAGATTGGTTAAAAACCCTAATTGGATTAGAATAAGCCAAGGGAGGACGAAAATGACCTAAATGTTCAACCAATGACACAAAATGACACAAAATCAAATTTTGATGCACAAGATTGGTTAAAAACCCGAATTGGATTAGAATAAGCTTAGGGAGGACGAAAATGACCTAAATGTTTAACCAATGACACAAAATCACTTATTGGATGCACAAGATTGGTTAAAAACCCTAATTGGATTAGAATAAGCTTAAGGAGGACGAAAATGACCTAAATGTGCAACCAATGACACAAAATCATATATTGGATGCACAAGATGGGTTAAAAACCCTAATTGGATTAGAATAAGTCTAGGGAGGACGAAAATGACTTAAATGTTCAACCAATGACACAAAATCACATATTGGATGCACAAGATTGGTTAAAAACCCTAATTGGATTAGAATAATCTTAGGGAGGACGAAAATGACCTAAATGTGCAACCAATGACACAAAATCACATATTCGATGCACAAGATTGGTTAAAAACCCTAATTGGATTAGAATAAGCTTAGGGAGGACGAAAATGACCTAAATGTTCAACCAATGACACAAATTCACTTATCGGATGCACAAGATTGGTCTAAAACCCTAATTGGACTAGAATAAGCATAGGGAGAACGAAAATGACATAAATGTGCAATCAATGACACAAAATCACTTATTGGATGCACAAGATTGGTCAAAAACCCTAATTGGATTAGAATAAGCCTAGGGAGGACGAGAATGACCTAAATGTTCAACTCATAACACAAAATCACATATTGGATGCACAAGATTGGTTAAAAACCCTAATTGGATTAGAATAAGCTTAGGGAGGACAAAAATGACGTAAATGTTCAACCAATGACACAAAATCACTTATTGGATGCCCAAGATTGGTCTAAAACCCTAATTGGATTAGAATAAGCCTAGGGGGAACGAAAATGACCCAAATGTTCAACCAATGACACAAAATCACATATTGGATGCACAAGATTGGTTAAAAACCCTAATTGGATTAGAATAAGCCTAAGGAGGACGAAAATGACCTAAATGTTCAACCAATGACACAAAATCACATTTTGGATGCACAAGTTTGGTTAAAAACCCTAATTGGATTAGAATAAGCTTAGGGAGGACGAAAATGACTTAAATGTTTAACCAATGACACAAAATCACTTATTGGATGCACAAGATTGGTTAAAAACCCTAATTGCATTAGAATAAGCTTAGGGAGGACGAAAATGACCTAAATGTGCAACCAATGACACAAAATCATATATTGGATGCACAAGATGGGTTCAAAACCCTAATTGGATTAGAATAAGTCTAGGGAGGACGAAAATGACTTAAATGTTCAACCAATGACACAAAATCACATATTGGATGCACAAGATTGGTTAAAAACCCTAATTGGATTAGAATAATCTTAGGGAGGACGAAAATGACCTAAATGTGCAACCAATGACACAAAATCACATATTCGATGCACAAGATTGGTTAAAAACCCTAATTGGATTAGAATAAGCTTAGGGAGGACGAAAATGACCTAAATGTTCAACCAATGACACAAATTCACTTATCGGATGCACAAGATTGGTCTAAAACCTTAATTGGACTAGAATAAGCATAGGGAGAACGAAAATGACATAAATGTGCAACCAATGACACAAAATCACTTATTGGATGCACAAGATTGGTCAAAAACCCTAATTGGATTAGAATAAGCCTAGGGAGGACGAGAATGACCTAAATGTTCAACTCATAACACAAAATCACATATTGGATGCACAAGATTGGTTTAAAACCCTAATTGGATTAGAATAAGCTTTGGGAGGACAAAAATGACCTAAATGTTCAACCAATGACACAAAATCACTTATTGGATGCCCAAGATTGGTCTAAAACCCGAATTGGATTAGAATAAGCTTAGGGAGGACGAAAATGACCTAAATGTTTAACCAATGACACAAAATCACTTATTGGATGCACAAGATTGGTTAAAAACCCTAATTGGATTAGAATAAGCTTAGGGAGGACGAAAATGACCTAAATGTGCTACCAATGACACAAAATCATATATTGGATGCACAAGATTGGTTAAAAACCCTAATTGGATTAGAATAAGTCTAGGGAGGACGAAAATGACCTAAATGTTCAACCAATGACACAAAATGACACAAAAGCACATATTGGATGCACAAGATTAGTTAAAAACCCTAATTGGATTGGAATAAGCTTAGGGAGGACGAAAATGACCTAAATGCTCAACCAATGACACAAAATCACATATTGGATGCACAAGATTGGTTAAAAACCCTAATTGGATTAGAATAAGCTTAGGGAGGACGAAAATGACCTAAATGTGCAACCAATGACACAAAATCACATATTGGATGCACAAGATTGGTTAAAAACCCTAATTGGATTAGAATAAGCTTAGGGAGGACAAAAATGACCTAAATGTTAAACCAATGACACAAAATCACTTATTGGATGCCCAAGATTGGTCTAAAACCCTAATTGGATTAGAATAAGCCTAGGGGGAACGAAAATGACCTAAATGTTCAACCAATGACACAAAATCACATATTGGATGCACAAGATTGGTTAAAAACCCTAATTGGATTAGAATAAGCCTAAGGAGGACGAAAATGACCTAAATGTTCAACCAATGACACAAAATCACATATTGGATGCACAAGTTTGGTTAAAAACCCTAATTGGATTAGAATAAGCTTAGGGAGGACGAAAATGACCTAAATGTGCAACAATTAACACTAAATCACATATTGGATGCACAAGATTGGTTAAAAACCCTAATTGGATTAGCATAATCATAGGGAGGACGAATATGACAAAAATGTGCAACCAATGACACAAAATGAAACAAAATCACATATTAGATGCACAAGATTGGTTAAAAACCCTAATTGGATTAGAATAAGACTTGGGAGGACGAGAATGACCTAAATGTTCAACTCATAACACAAAATCACATATTGGATGCACAAGATTGGTTAAAAACCCTAATTGGATTAGAATAAGCTTAGGGAGGACGAAAATGACCTAAATGTTCAACCAATGACACAAAATCACTTATTGGATGCCCAAGATTGGTCTAAAACCCTAATTGGATTAGAATAAGCCTAGGGGGAACGAAAATGACCTAAATGTTCAACCAATGACACAAAATCACATATTGGATGCACAAGATTGGTTAAAAACCCTAATTGGATTAGAATAAGCTTAGGGAGGACGAAAATGACCTAAATGTGCAACCAATGACACAAAATCACATATTCGATGCACAAGATTGGTTAAAAACCCTAATTGGATTAGAATAAGCTTAGGGAGGACGAAAATGACCTAAATGTTCAACCAATGACACAAATTCACTTATCGGATGCACAAGATTGGTCTAAAACCCTAATTGGACTAGAATAAGCATAGGGAGAACGAAAATGACATAAATGTGCAACCAATGACACAAAATCACTTATTGGATGCACAAGATTGGTCAAAAACCCTAATTGGATTAGAATAAGCCTAGGGAGGACGAGAATGACCTAAATGTTCAACTCATAACACAAAATCACATATTGGATGCACAAGATTGGTTAAAAACCCTAATTGGATTAGAATAATCTTAGGGAGGACGAAAATGACCTAAATGTGCAACCAATGACACAAAATCACATATTCGATGCACAAGATTGGTTAAAAACCCTAATTGGATTAGAATAAGCTTAGGGAGGACGAAAATGACCTAAATGTTCAACCAATGACACAAATTCACTTATCGGATGCACAAGATTGGTCTAAAACCTTAATTGGACTAGAATAAGCATAGGGAGAACGAAAAATACATAAATGTGCAACCAATGACACAAAATCACTTATTGGATGCACAAGATTGGTCAAAAACCCTAATTGGATTAGAATAAGCCTAGGGAGGACGAGAATGACCTAAATGTTCAACTCATAACACAAAATCACATATTGGATGCACAAGATTGGTTTAAAACCCTAATTGGATTAGAATAAGCTTTGGGAGGACAAAAATGACCTAAATGTTCAACCAATGACACAAAATCACTTATTGGATGCCCAAGATTGGTCTAAAACCCTAATTGGATTAGAATAAGCCTAGGGGGAACGAAAATGACCTAAATGT
>JBBPBP010001243.1:0-12876 GCA_037974735.1 Cicer chorassanicum
TTAAAAACCCTAATTGGACGAGAATAAGCCTTGGGAGGACGAAAATGACCTAAATGTTCAACCAATGACACAATTGTACTTATTGGATGCACAAGATTGGTTAAAAACCCTAATTGGACGAGAATAAGCCTTGGGAGGACGAAAATGACCTAAATGTTCTACCAATGGCACAAAATCACTTATTGGATGCACAAGATTGTTAAAAACCCTAATTGGACGAGAATAAACCTTGGGAGGACGAAAATGACCTAAATGTTCAACCAATGGCACAAAATCACTTATTGGATGCACAAGATTGGTTAAAAACGCTAATTGGACGAGAATAAGCCTAGGGAAGACGAAAATGACCTAAATGTTCAACCAATGACACAAAATCACTTATTTGATGCACAAGATTGGTTAAAAACCCTATTTGGACGAGAATAAGCATTGGGAGGACGAAAATGACCTAAATGTTTAACCAATGACACAAGTGTACTTATTGGATGCACAAGATTGGTTATAAACCCTAATTGGACGAGAATAAGCCTAAGCAGGACAAAAATGACATAAATGTTCAACCAATGACACAAAATCACTTATTGGATGCACAAGATTGGTTAAAAACCCTAATTGGACGAGAATAAGCCTTGGGAGGACGAAAATGACCTAAATGTTCAACCAATGACACAAGTGTACTTATTGGATGCACAAGATTGGTTAAAAACCCTAATTGGACGAGAATAAGCCTAGGGAGGACGAAAATTACCTAAATGTTCAACCAATGGCACAAAATCACTTATTGGATGCACAAGATTGTTTAAGAACCCTAATTGGACGAGAATAAGCCTAGGGAGGACGAAAATGACCTAAATGTTCAACCAATGACACAAAATCACTTATTTGATGCACAAGATTGGTTAAAACCCCTAATTGGACGAGAATAAGCCTTGGGAGGACGAAAATGACCTAAATGTTCAACCAATGACACAAAATCACTTATTGGATGCACAAGATTGGTTAAAAACCCTAATTGGACCAGAATAAGCTTTTGGAGGACATAAATGACCTAAATGTTCAACCAATGACACAAATGTACTTATTGGATGAACAAGATTGGTTAAAAACCCTAATTGGACGAGAATAACCCTTGGGAGGAAGAAAATGACCTAAATGTTCAACCAATGGCACAAAATCACTTATTGGATACACAAGATTGTTTAAAAACCCAAATTGGACGAGGATAAGCCTAGGGAGGACGAAAATGACCTAAATGTTTAACCAATGACACAAAATCACTTATTTGATGCACAAGATTGGTTAAAACCCCTAATTGGACGAGAATAAGCCTTGGGAGGACGAAAATGACCTAAATGTTCAACCAATGACACAAAATCACTTATTGGATGCACAAGATTGGTTAAAAACCCTAATTGGATGAGAATAAGCATTGGGAGGACGAAAATGACCTAAATGTTCAACCAATGACACAAATGTACTTATTGGATGCACAAGATTGGTTAAAACCCTAATTGGACGAGAATAAGCCTAGGGAGGACGAAAATGACCTAAATGTTCAACCAATGACACAAAATCACGTATTCGATGCACAAGATTGGTTAAAAACCCTAATTGGACGAGAATAAGCCTTGGGAGGACGAAAATGACCTAAATGTTCAACCAATGACACAAATGTACTTATTGGATGCACAAGATTGGTTAAAAACCCTAATTGGACGAGAATAAGCCTTGGGAGGACGAAAATGACCTAAATGTTCAACCAATGACTCAAAATCACTTATTGGATGCACAAGATTGGTTAAAACCCCTAATTGGACAAGAAAAAGCCTAGGGAGGATGAAAATGACATTAATGTTCAACCAATGACACAAATGTACTTATTGGATGCACAAGATTGGTTAAAAACCCTAATTGGACGAGAATAAGCCTTGGGAGGACGAAAATGACCTAAATGTTCAACCAATGACACAAAATCACTTATTGGATGCACAAGATTGGTTAAAACCCCTAATTGGACGAGAATAAGCCTTGGGAGGACGAAAATGACCTAAATGTTCAACCAATGACACAAAATCACTTATTGGATGCACAAGATTGGTTAAAAACCCTAATTGGACGAGAAAATGCCTAGGGAGGATGAAAATGACCTAAATGTTCAACCAATGACACAAAATCACTTATTGGATGCACTAGATTGGTTAAAAATCCTAATTGGACGAGAATAAGCCTAGGGAGGACGAAAATGACCTAAATTTTCAACCAATGACACAAATGTACTTATTGGATGCACAAGTTTGGTTAAAAACCGTAATTGGACGAGAATAAGCCTAGGGAGGACGAAAATGACCTAAATGTTCAACCAATGACACAAATGTACTTATTGGATGCACAAGATTGGTTAAAAACCCTAATTGGACGAGAATAAGCCTTCGGAGGATGAAAATGACCTAAATGTTCAACCAATGACACAAAATCACTTATTGGATGCACAAGATTTATTAAAAACCCTAATTGGACGAGAATAAGCCTTGAAAGGACGAAAATGACCTAAATGTTCAACCAATGACACAAACGTACTTATTGGATGCACAAGATTGATTTAAAACCCTAATTGGACGAGAATAAGCCTTGGGAGGACGAAAATGACCTAAATGTTCAACCAATGACACAAATGTACTTATTGGATGCACAAGATTGATTAAAAACCCTAATTGGACGAGAATAAGCCTTGGGAGGACGAAAATGACCTAAATGTTCAACCAATGAAACAAAATCACTTATTGGATGCACAAGATTGGTTAAAAACCCTAATTGGACGAGAATAAGCCTAGGGAGGACGATAATGACCTAAATGTTCAACCAATGGCACAAATGTACTTATTGGATGCAAAAGATTGGTTAAAAACCCTAATTGGACGAGAATAAGCCTTGGGAGGACGAAAATGACCTAAATGTTCAACCAATGACACAAATGTACTTATTGGATGCACAAGATTGGTTAAAAACCCTAATTGGACGAGAATAAGCCTTGGGAGGACGAAAATGACCTAAATGTTCAACCAATGACTCAAAATCACTTATTGGATGCACAAGATTGGTTAAAACCCCTAATTGAACGAGAATAAGCCTTGGGATGACGAAAATGACCAAAATGTTCAACCAATGACACAAAACCACTTATTGGATGCACAAGATTGGTTAAAACCCCTAATTGGACGAGAATAAGCCTTGGGAGGACGAAAATGACCTAAATGTTCAACCAATGACACAAAATCACTTATTGGATGCACAAGATTGGTTAAAAACCCTAATTGGACGAGATTAAGCCTTGGGAGGACGAAAATGACCTAAATGTTCAACCAATGACACAAAATCACTTATTGGATGCACAAGATTGGTTAAAAACCCTAATTGGAAGAGAATAAGCCTAAGGAGGACGAAAATGACCTAAATGTTCAACCAATGACACAAAATCACTTATTGGATGCACAAGATTGGTTAAAAACCCTAATTGGACGAGAATAAGCCTTGGGAGGACGAAAATGACCTAAATGTTCAACCAATGACACAAGTGTACTTATTGGATGCACAAGATTGGTTAAAAACCCTAATTGGACGAGAATTAGCTTAGGGAGGACGAAAATGACCTAAATGTTCAACCAATGACACAAAATCACTTATTGGATGCACAAGATTGGTTAAAAACCCTAATTGGACGAGAATAAGCCTAGGGAGGACGAAAATGACCTAAATGTTCAACCAATGACAGAAAATCACTTATTGGATGCACAAGATTGTTAAAAAACCCTAATTGGACGAGAATAAGCCTAGGGAGGACGAAAATGACCTAAATGTTCAACCAATGACACAAAATCACTTATTGGATGCACAAGATTGGTTAAAAACCCTAATTGAACGAGAATAAGCCTTGGGAGGACGAAAATGACCTAAATGTTCAACCAATGACACAAGTGTACTTATTGGATGCACAAGATTGGTTAAAAACCCTAATTGGACGAGAATAAGCCTAGGGAGGACGAAAATGACCTAAATGTTCAACCAATGACACAAATGTACTTATTGGATGCACAAGATTGGTTAAAAACCCTAATTGGACGAGAATAAGCCTTGGGAGGACGAAAATGATATAAATGTTCAACCAATGAAACAAATGTACTTATTGGATGCACAAGATTGGTTAAAACCCCTAATTGGACGAGAATAAGCCTTGGGAGGACGAAAATGACCTAAATGTTCAACCAATGACACAAAATCACTTATTGGATGCACAAGATTGGTTAAAAACCCTAATTGGACGAGAATAAGCCTTGGGAGGACGAAAATGACCTAAATGTTCAACCAATGACACAAAATCACTTATTGTTTACACAAGATTGGTTAAAAACCCTAATTGGACGAGAATAAGTCTTGGCAGGACGAAATTGACCTAAATGTTCAACCAATGACACAAATGTACTTATTGGATGCACAAGATTTGTTAAAAACCCTAATTGGACGAGAATAAGCCTAGGGAGGACGAAAATGACCTAAATGTTCAACCAATGACACAAAATCACTTATTGGATGCACAAGATTGGTTAAAAACCCTAATTGGACGAGAATAAGCTTTTTGAGGACATAAATGACCTAAATATTCAACCAATGAAACAAATGTACTTATTGGATGCACAAGATTGGTTAAAAACCCTAATTCGACGAGAATAAGCCTTGGGAGGACGGAAATGACTTAAATGTTCAACCAATGGCACAAAATCACTTATTGGATGCACAAGATTGTTAAAAAACCCTAATTGGACGAGAATAAGCCTAGGGAGGACGAAAATGACCTAAATGTTCAACCAATGACACAAAATCACTTATTGGATGCACAAGATTGGTTAAAAACCCTAATTGGACAAGAATGAGCCTTGGGAGGACGAAAATGACCTAAATGTTCAACCAATGACACAAGTGTACTTATTGGATGCACAAGATTGGTTAAAAACCCTAATTGGACGAGAATAAGCCTAGGGAGGACGAAAATGACCTAAATGTTCAACCAATGGCACAATATCACTTATTGGATGCACAAGATTGGTTAAAAACCCTAATTGGACGAGAATAAGCCTAGGGAGGACGAAAATGACCTAAATGTTCCACCAATGACACAAAATCACTTATTGGATGCACAAGATTGGTTAAAAACCCTAATTGGACGAGAATAAGCCTAGGGAGGACGAAAATGACCTAAATGTTAAACCAATGACACAAAATCATTTATTGGATGCACAAGATTGGTTAAAAACCCTAATTGGACGAGAATAAGCCTTGGGAGGACGAAAATGACCTAAATGTTCAACCAATGACACAAGTGTACTTATTGGATGCACAAGATTGGTTAAAAACCCTAATTGGACGAGAATAAGCCTAGGGAGGACGAAAATGACCTAAATGTTCAACCAATGGCACAAAATCACTTATTTGATGCACAAGATTGGTTAAAAACCCTAATTGGACGAGAATAAGCCTAGGGAGGACGAAAATGACCTAAATGTTCAACCAATGACACAAAATCACTTATTGGATGCACAAGATTGGTTAAAAACCTTAATTGGACAAGAATGAGCTAAGGGAGGACGAAAATGACCTAAATGTTCAACCAATGACACAAAATCACTTATTGGATGCACAAGATTGGTTAAAAACCCTAATTGGACGAGAATAAGCCTTGGGAGGACGAAAATGACCTAAATGTTCAACCAATGACACAAGTGTACTTATTGGATGCACAAGATTGGTTAAAAACCCTAATTGGACGAGAATAAGCCTAGGGAGGACGAAAATGACCTAAATGTTCAACCAATGGCACAAAATCACTTATTGGATGCAAAAGATTGTTTAAAAACCCTAATTGGACAAGAATAAGCTTTTGGAGGACATAAATGACCTAAATGTTCAACCAATGACACAAATGTACTTATTGGATGAACAAGATTGGTTAAAAACCCTAATTGGACGAGAATAACCCTTGGGAGGAAGAAAATGACCTAAATGTTCAACCAATGGCACAAAATCACTTATTGGATACACAAGATTGTTTAAAAACCCAAATTGGACGAGAATAAGCCTAGGGAGGACGAAAATGACCTAAATGTTTAACCAATGACACAAAATCACTTGTTTGATGCACAAGATTGGTTAAAAACCCTAATTGGACGAGAATAAGCCTAGGGAGGACGAAAATGACCAAAATGTTTAACCAATGATGCTAATGTAGTTATTGGATGCACAAGATTGGTTAAAAACCCTAATTGGACGAGAATAAGCTTAGGGAGGACGAAAATGACCTAAATGTTCAACCAATGACACAAAATCACTTATTGGATGCACAAGATTGGTTAAAAACCCTAATTGGACGAAAATAAGCCTTGGGCGGACGATAATGACCTAAATGTTCAACCAATGACACAAATGTACTTATTGGATGCACAATATTGGTTAAAAACCCTAATTGGACGAGAATAAGCCCAGGGAGGACGAAAATGACCTAAATGTTCAACCAATGACACAAAATCACTTATTGGATGCACAAGAATGGTTAAAAACCCTAATTGGACGAGAATAAGCCTTGGGAGGACGAAGATGACCTAAATGTTCAACCAATGACACAATTGTACTTATTGGATGCACAAGATTGGTTAAAAACCCTAATTGGACGAGAATAAGCCTTGGGAGGACGAAAATGACCTAAATGTTCTACCAATGGCACAAAATCACTTATTGGATGCACAAGATTGTTAAAAACCCTAATTGGACGAGAATAACCCTAAGGAGGACGAAAATGACCTAAATGTTCAACCAATGGCACAAAATCACTTATTGGATGCACAAGATTGGTTAAAAACCCTAATTGGACGAGAATAAGCCTAGGGAGGAAGAAAATGACCTAAATGTTCAACCAATGACACAAAATCACTTATTGGATGCACAAGATTGGTTAAAAACCCTAATTGGACGAGAATAAGTCTTGGGAGGACGAAAATGACCTAAATGTTCAACCAATGACACAAAATCACTTATTGGATACACAAGATTGGTTAAAAACCCTAATTGGACGAGAATAAGCCTTGGGATGACGAAAATGACCTAAATGTTCAACCAATGACACAAAATCACTTATTGGATGCACAAGATTGGTTAAAAACCCTAATTGGACGAGAATAAGCCTAGGGAGGAAGAAAATGACCTAAATGTTCAACCAATGACACAAAATCACTTATTGGATGCACAAGATTGGTTAAAAACCCTAATTGGACGAGAATAAGCCTAGGGAGGAAGAAAATGACCTAAATGTTCAACCAATGACACAAAATCACTTATTGGATGCACAATATTGGTTAAAAACCCTAATTGGACGAGAATAAGCCTTGGGAGGACGAAAATGACCTAAATGTTCAACCAATGACACAAATGTACTTATTGGATGCAAAAGATTGGTTAAAAACCCTAATTGGACGAGAATAAGCCCTGGGAGGATGAAAATAACCTAAATGTTCAAACAATGACACAAAATCACTTATTTGATGCACAAGATTGGTTCAAAACCTTAATTGAACGAGAATAAGCCTAGGGAGGACGAAAATGACCTAAATGTTCAACCAATGACACAAATGTACTTATTGGATGCACAAGATTGGTTAAAAACACTAATTGGAAGAGAATAAGCCTTTGGATGACGAAAATGACCTAAATGTTCAACCAATGACACAAAATCACTTATTGGATGCACAAGATTGGTTAAAAACCCTAATTGGACGAGAATAAGCCTTGGGAGGACGAAAATGACCTAAATGTTCAACCAATGACACAAGTGTACTTATTGGATGCACAAGATTGGTTAAAAACCCTAATTGGACAAGAATAAGCCTATGGAGTACAAAAATGTCCTAAATGTTCAACCAATGACACAAAATCACTTATTGGATGCACAAGATTGGTTAAAAACCCTAATTGGACGAGAATAAGCCTTGGGAGGACGAAAATGACCTAAATGTTCAACCAATGACACAAGTGTACTTATTGGATGCACAAGATTGGTTAAAAACCCTAATTGGACGAGAATAAGCCTAGGGAGGACGAAAATGACCTAAATGTTCTACCAATGGCACAAAATCACTTATTGGATGCACAAGATTGTTTAAAAACCCTAATTGGACGAGAATAAGCCTAGGGAGGACGAAAATGACCTAAATGTTCAACCAATGACACAAAATCACTTATTTGATGCACAAGATTGGTTAAAACCCCTAATTGGACGAGAATAAGCCTTGGGAGGACGAAAATGACCTAAATGTTCAACCAATGACACAAAATCACTTATTGGATGCACAAGATTGGTTAAAAACCCTAATTGGACCAAAATAAGCTTTTGGAGGACATAAATGACCTAAATGTTCAACCAATGACACAAATGTACTTATTGGATGCACAAGATTGGTTAAAAACCCTAATTGGACAAGAATAACCCTTGGGAGGAAGAAAATGACCTAAATGTTCAACCAATGGCACAAAATCACTTATTGGATACACAAGATTGTTTAAAAACCCAAATTGGACGAGAATAAGCCTAGGGAGGACGAAAATGACCTAAATGTTTAACCAATGACACAAAATCACTTATTTGATGCACAAGATTGGTTAAAAACCCTAATTGGATGAGAATAAGCCTAGGGAGGACGAAAATGACCAAAATGTTTAACCAATGACGCTAATGTAGTTATTGGATGCACAAGATTGGTTAAAAACCCTAAATTGACGAGAATAAGCTTAGGGAGGACGAAAATGACCTAAATGTTCAACCAATGACACAAGTGTACTTATTGGATGCACAAGATTGGTTAAAAACCCTAATTGGACGAGAATAAGCCTAGGGAGGACGAAAATGACCTAAATGTTCAACCAATGGCACAAAATCACTTATTTGATGCACAAGATTGGTTAAAAACCCTAATTGGACGAGAATAAGCCTAGGGAGGACGAAAATGACCTAAATGTTCAACCAATGACACAAAATCACTTATTGGATGCACAAGATTGGTTAAAAACCTTAATTGGACAAGAATGAGCTAAGGGAGGACGAAAATGACCTAAATGTTCAACCAATGACACAAAATCACTTATTGGATGCACAAGATTGGTTAAAAACCCTAATTGGACGAGAATAAGCCTTGGGAGGACGAAAATGACCTAAATGTTCAACCAATGACACAAGTGTACTTATTGGATGCACATGGTTAGGGAGGACGAAAATGACCTAAATGTTCAACCAATGACACAAAATCACTTATTGGATGCACAAGATTGGTTAAAAACCCTAATTGGACGAGAATAAGCCTAGGGAGGACGAAAATGACCTAAATGTTCAACCAATGACACAAGCGTACTTATTGGATGCACAAGATTGGTTAAAAACCCTAATTGGACGAGAATAAGCCTAGGGAGGACGAAAATGACCTAAATGTTCAACCAATGACACAAATGTACTTATTGGATGCACAAGATTGGTTAAAAACCCTAATTGGACGAGAATAAGCCTTGAGAGGACGAAAATGACCTAAAGGTTCAACCAATGACACAAAATCACTTATTGGATGCACAAGATTGGTTAAAAACCCTAATTGGACGAGAATAAGCCTTGGGAGGACGAAAATGACCTAAATGTTCAACCAATGACACAAGTGTACTTATTGGATGCACAAGATTGGTTAAAAACCCTAATTGGACGAGAATAAGCATTGGGAGGACGAAAATGACCTAAATGTTCAACCAATGACACAAATGTACTTATTGGATGCACAAGATTGGTTAAAAACCCTAATTGGACGAGAATATGCCTTGGGGGGACGAAAATGACCTAAATGTTCAACCAATGACACAAATGTTCTTATTGGATGCACAAGATTGGTTAAAAACCCTGTTTGGACGAGAATAAGCCTTGGGAGGACGAAAATGACCTAAATGTTCAACCAATGACACAAAATCACTTATTGGATGCACAAGATTGGTTAAAAACCCTAATTGGACGAGAATAAGCCTTGGGAGGACGAAAAATGACCTAAATGTTCAACCAATGACACAAGTGTACTTATTGGATGCACAAGATTGGTTAAAAACCCTAATTGGACGAGAATAAGCCTAGGGAGGACGAAAATGACCTAAATGTTCAACCAATGGCACAAAATCACTTATTGGATGCACAAGATTGGTTAAAAACCCTAATTGGACCAGAATAAGCTTTTGGAGGACATAAATGACCTAAATGTTCAACCAATGACACAAATGTACTTATTGGATGCACAAGATTGGTTAAAAACCCTAATTGGACGAGAATAAGCCTAGGGAGGACGAAAATGACCTAAATGTTCAACCAATGACACAAAATCACTTATTGGATGCACAAGATGGTTAAAAACCCTAGTTGGACGAGAATAAGCCTTGGGAGGACGAAAATGACCTAAATGTTCAACCAATGACACAAATGTACTTATTGGATGCACAAGATTGGTTAAAAACCCTAATTGGACGAGAATAAGCCTAGGGAGGACGAAAATGACCTAAATGTTCGATCAATGACACAAAATCACTTATTGGATGCACAAGATTGGTTAAAAACCCTAATTGGACAAGAATAAGCCTTGGGAGGACGAAAATCACCTAAATTTTTAACCAATGACACATAATCACTTATTGGATGCACAAGATTGGTTAAAAACCCTAATTGGACGAGAATAAGCCTTGGGAGGACGAAAATGACCTAAATGTTCAACCAATGACACAAATGTACTTATTGGATGCACAAGATTGGTTAAAAACCCTAATTGAGGGAGAATAAGCCTTGGGAGGACGAAAATAACCTAAATGTTCAACCAATGACACAAATGTACTTATTGGATGCACAAGATTGGTTAAAAATCCTAATTGGACGAGAATAAGCCTTAGGAGGACGAAAATGACCTAAATGTTCAACCAATGACACAAAATCACTTATTGGATGCACAAGATAGGTTAAAAACCCTAATTGGACAAGAATAAGCCTTGGGAGGACGAAAATGACCTAAATGTTCAACCAATGACACAAATGAACTTATTGGATGCACAAGATTGGTTAAAAACCCTAATTGGACGAGAATAAGCCTTGGGAGGACGAAAATGACCTAAATGTTCAACCAATGACACAAATGTACTTATTGGATGCACAAGATTGGTTAAAAACCCTAATTGGACGAGAATAAGCCTAGGGAGGACGAAAATGACCTAAATGTTCAACCAATGACACAAAATCACTTATTTGACGCACAAGATTGGTTAAAAACCCTAATTGAACGAGAATAAGCCTAGGGGGGACAAAAATGACCTAAATGTTAAACCAATGACACAAAATCACTTATTGGATGCACAAGATTGGTTAAAAACCCTAAGTGGACGAGAATAAGCCTAGGGAGGCGAAAATGACCTAAATGTTCAACCAATGACACAAAATTACTTATTGGATGCACAAGAATGGTTAAACACCCTAATTCGACGAGAATAAGCCTTGGGAGGACGAAAATGACCTAAATGTTCAACCAATGACACAAATGTACTTATTGGATGCACAAGATTGGTTAAAAACCCTAATTGGACGAGAATAAGCCTAGGGAGGACGAAAATGACCTAAATGTTCAACCAATTACACAAAAGTACTTATTGGATGCACAAGATTGGTTAAAAACCCTAATTGGACGAGAATAAGCCTAGGGAGGACGAAAATGACCTAAATGTTCAACCAATGACACAAAATCACTTATTGGATGCACAAGATTGGTTAAAAACCCTAATTGGACGAGCATAAGCCTAGGGAGGACGAAAATGACCTAAATGTTTGACCAATGACACAAAATCACTTATTTGATGCACAAGATTGGTTAAAACCCCTAATTGGACGAGAATAAGCCTTGGGAGGACGAAAATGACCTAAATGTTCAACCAATGACACAAAATCACTTATTGGATGCACAAGATTGGTTAAAAACCCTAATTGGACCAGAATAAGCTTTTGGAGGACATAAATGACCTAAATGTTCAACCAATGACACAAATGTACTTATTGGATGAACAAGATTGGTTAAAAACCCTAATTGGACGAGAATAACCCTTGGGAGGAAGAAAATGACCTAAATGTTCAACCAATGGCACAAAATCACTTATTGGATACACAAGATTGTTTAAAAACCCAAATTGGACGAGGATAAGCCTAGGGAGGACGAAAATGACCTAAATGTTTAACCAATGACACAAAATCACTTATTTGATGCACAAGATTGGTTAAAACCCCTAATTGGACGAGAATAAGCCTTGGGAGGACGAAAATGACCTAAATGTTCAACCAATGACACAAAATCACTTATTGGATGCACAAGATTGGTTAAAAACCCTAATTGGACCAAAATAAGCTTTTGGAGGACATAAATGACCTAAATGTTCAACCAATGACACAAATGTACTTATTGGATGCACAAGATTGGTTAAAAACACTAATTGGACAAGAATAACCCTAAGGAGGAAGAAAATGACCTAAATGTTCAACCAATGGCACAAAATCACTTATTGGATACACAAGATTGTTTAAAAACCCAAATTGGACGAGAATAAGCCTAGGGAGGACGAAAATGACCTAAATGTTTAACCAATGACACAAAATCACTTATTTGATGCACAAGATTGGTTAAAAACCCTAATTGGATGAGAATAAGCCTAGGGAGGACGAAAATGACCAAAATGTTTAACCAATGACGCTAATGTAGTTATTGGATGCACAAGATTGGTTAAAAACCCTAA
>JBBPBP010001246.1:1610-12325 GCA_037974735.1 Cicer chorassanicum
GATGCACAAGATTGGTTAAAAACCCTAATTGGACGAGAATAAGCCTAGGGAGGACGAAAATTGCCTAAATGTTCAACCAATGACACAAAAACACTTATTGGATGCACAAGATTGGTTAAAAACCCTAATTGGACGAGAATAAGCCTAGGGAGGACGAAAATGACCTAATGTTTCAACCAATGACACAAAATCACTTATTGGATGCACAAGATTGGTTAAAAACCCTAATTGGACGAGAATAAGCCTTGGGAGGTTGAAAATAACCTAAATGTTCAACCAATGACACAAATGTACTTATTGGATGCACAAGATTTGTTAAAAACCCTAATTGGACGAGAATCAGCCTAGGGAGGAATAAAATGACCTAAATGTTCAACAAATGACACAAATGTACTTATTGGATGCACAAGATTGGTTAAAAACCTTAATTGGACGAGAATAAGCCTAGGGTGGAGGAAAATGACCTAAATGTTCAACCAATGGCACAAAATCACTTATTGGATGCACAAGATTGGTTAAAAACCCTAATTGGTCGAGAATAAGCCTAGGGAGGACGAAAATGACCTAAATGTTCAACCAATGACACAAAATCACTTATTGGATGCACAAGATTGGTTAAAAACCCTAATTGGACGAGAATTAGCCTAGGGAGGACGAAAATGACCTAAGTGTTCAACCAATGACACAAATGTACTTATTGGATGCACAAGATTGGTTAAAAACCCTAATTGGACGAGAATAAGACTTGGGAGGAAGAAAATGACATAAATGTTCAACCAATGACACAAAATCACTTATTGGATGCACAAGATTGGTTAAAAACCCTAATTGGACGAGAATAAGCCTTGGGAGAACGAAAATGACCTAAATGTTCAACCAATGACACAAAATCACTTATTGGATGCACAAGATTGGTTAAAAACCCTAATTGGACAAGAATAAGCCTAGGGAGAACGAAAATGACCTAAATGTTTAACCAATGACACAAAATCACTTATTGGATGCATAAGATTGGTTAAAAACCCTAATTGGACGAGAATAAGCCTTGGGAGGACGAAAAGGAGCTAAATGTTCAACCAATGACACAAATATACTTATTGGATGCACAAGATTGGTTAAAAACCCCCATTGGATGAGAATAAGCCTACGGAGGACGAAAATGACCTAAATGTTCAACCAATGACACAAAATCACTTATTGGATGCACAAGATTGGTTAAAAACCCTAATTGGACGAGAATAAGCCTAGGGAGGACGAAAAAATGATCTAAATGTTCAACCAATGACACAAATGTACTTATTGGATGCACAAGATTGGTTAAAAACCCTAATTGGACGAGAATAAGCCTAGGGAGGAAGAAGATGACCTAAATGTTCAACCAATGACACAAAAACACTTATTGGATGCACAAGATTGGTTAAAAACCCTAATTGGACGAGAATAAGGCTAGGGAGGACGAAAATGACCTAATTATTCAACCAATGACACTAAATCACTTATTGGATGCACAAGATTGGTTAAAAACCCTATTTGGACGAGAATAAGCCTAGGGAGGACGAAAATGACCAAAATGTTCAAGCAATGACACAAATGTACTTATTGGATGCACAAGATTGGTTAAAAACCCTAATTGGACGAGAATAAGCCTAGGGAGGACGAAAATGACCTAAATGTTCAACCAATGACACAAAATCACCTATTGGATGCACAAGATTGGTTAAAAACCCTAATTGGACGAGAATAAGCCTTGGGAGGACGAAAATGACCTAAATGTTCAACCAATGACATAAATGTACTTATTGGATGCACAAGATTTGTTAAAAACCCTAATTGGACGAGAATAAGCCTAGGGAGGACGAAAATGAACTAAATGTTCAACCAATGACACAAAATTACTTATTGGATCCACAAGATTGGTTAAAAACCCTAATTGGACGAGAATAAGCCTAGGGAGGACGAAAATGACCTAAATGTTCAACCAATGACACAAAATCACTTATTGGATGCACAAGATTGGTTAAAAACCCTAATTGGACGAGAATAAGCCTAGGGAGGACGAAAATGACCTAAATGTTCAACTTATGACACAAATGTACTTATTGGATGCACAAGATTGGTTAAAAACCCTAATTGGACGAGAATAAGCCTAGGGAGGACGAAAATGACCTAAATGTTCAACCAATGACACAAATGTACTTATTGGATGCACAAGATTGGTTAAAAACCCTAATAGGACGAGAATAAGCCTAGGGAGGATGAAAATGACCTAAATGTTCAACCAATTACAAAAATGTATTATTGGATGCACAAGATTGGTTAAAAACCCTAATTGGACGAGAATAAGCCTAGGGAGGACGAAAATGACCTAAATGTTCAACCAATGACACAAAATCACTTATTGGATGCACAAGATTGGTTAAAAACCCTAATTAGACGAGAATTAGCCAAGGGAGGACGAAAATGACCTAAGTGTTCAACCAATGACACAAATGTACTTATTGGATGCACAAGATTGGTTAAAAACCCTAATTGGACGAGAATAAGACTAGGGAGGACGAAAATGACCTAAATGTTCAACCAATGACACAAAATCACTTATTGGATGCACAAGATTTGTTAAAAACCCTAATTGGACGAGAATAAGCCTAGGGAGGACGAAAATGACCTAAATGTTCAACCAATGACACAAATGTTTTTATTGGATGCACAAGATTGGTTAAAAACCCTAATTGGACGAGAATAAGCCTTGGGAGGACGAAAATGACCTAAATGTTCAACCAATGACACAAATGTACTTATTGGATGCACAAGATTGGTTAAAAACCCTAATTGGACGAGAATAAGCCTTGGGAGGACGAAAATGACCTAAATGTTCAACCAATGTCACAAAATCACTTATTGGATGCTCAAGATTGGTTAAAAACCCTAATTGGACGAGAATAAGCCTAGGGAGGACGAAAATGACCTAAATGTTCAAACAATGACACAAATGTACTTATTGGATGCACAAGATTGGTTAAAAACCCTAATTGGACGAGAATAAGCCTAGGGTGGACGAAAATGACCTAAATGTTCAACCAATGACACAAATGTACTTATTGGATGCACAAGATTGGTTAAAAACCCTAATTGGACGAGAATAAGACTAGGGAGGACGAAAATGACCTAAATGTTCAACCAATGACACAAAATCACTTATTGGATGCACAAGATTGGTTAAAAACCCTAATTGGCAAAGAATAAGCTTCGGGAGGACGAAAATGACCTAAATGTTCAACCAATGACACAAATGTACTTATTGGATGCACAAGATTGGTTAAAAATCCTAGTTGGACGAGAATAAGCCTAGGGAGGACGAAAATGACCTAAATGTTCAACCATTGACACAAATGTACTTATTGGATGCACAAGATTGGTTAAAAACCCTAATTGGACGAGAATAAGACTAGGGAGGACGAAAATGACCTAAATGTTCAACCAATGACACAAAATCACTTATTGGATGCACAAGATTGGTTAAAAACCCTAAATGGACGAGAATAAGCCTAGGGAGGACGAAAATGACCTAAATGTTCAACCAATGACACAAAATCACTTATTGAATGCACAAGATTGATGAAAAACCCTTATTGCACGAGAATAAGCCTAGGGAGGACGAAAATGACCTAAATGTTCAACCAATGACACAAATGTACTTATTGGATGCATAAGATTGGTTAAAAACCCTAATTGGACGTGAATAAGACTAGGGAGGACGAAAATGACCTAAATGTTCAACCAATGACACAAAATCACTTATTGGATGCACAAGATTGGTTAAAAACCCTAATTGGACGAGAATAAGCCTAGGGAGGACGAAAATGACCTAAATGTTCAACCAATGACACAAAATCACCTATTGGATGCACAAGATTGGTTAAAAACCCTAATTGGACGAGAATAAGCATAGCGAGGACGAAAATGACCTAAATGTTCAACCAATGACACAAAATCACTTATTGGATGCACAAGATTGGTTAAAAACCCTAGTTGGACGAGAATAAGACTAGGGAGGACGAAAATGACCTAAATGTTCAACCAATGACACAAATGTACTTATTGGATGCACAAGATTGGTTAAAAACCATAATTGGGCGAGAATAAGCCTTGGGAGGACGAAAATGAACTAAATGTTCAACCAATGACACAAAATCACTTATTGGATGCACAAGATTGGTTAAAAACCCTAATTGGACGAGAATAAGCCTAGGGAGGACGAAAATGACCTAAATGTTCAACCAATGACACAAAATCACTTATTGGATGCACAAGATTGGTTAAAAACCCTAATTGGATGAGAATAAGCCTTAGGAGGACAAAATGACCTAAATTTTCAACCAATGACACAAATGAACTTATTGGATGCACAAGATTGGTTAAAAACCCTAATTGGACGAGAATAAGCTTTGGGAGGATGAAAATGACCTAAATGTTCAACCAATGACACAAAATCACTTATTGGATGCACAAGATTGGTTCAAAACCCTAATTGGACGAGAATATGCCTTGGGAGGACGAAAATGACCTAAATGTTCAACCAATGACACAAATGTACTTATTGGATGCACAAGATTGGTTAAAAACCCTAATTGGACGAGAATAAGCCTAGGGAGGAAGAAAATGACCTAAATGTTCAACAAATGACACAAATGTACTTATTGGATGCACAAGATTGGTTAAAAACCTTAATTGGACGAGAATAAGCCTAGGGAGGAGGAAAATAACCTAAATGTTCAACCAATGGCACAAAATCACTTATTGGATGCACAAGATTGGTTAAAAACCCTAATTGGTCGAGAATAAGCCTAGGGAGGACGAAAATGACCTAAATGTTCAACCAATGACACAAAATCACTTATTGGATGCAAAGATTGATTAAAAGCCCTAATTGGACGAGAATAAGACTTGGGAGGACGAATATGAGCTAAATGTTCAACCAATGACACAAATATACTTATTGGATGCACAAGATTGGTTAAAAAACCCCCATTGGACGAGAATAAGCCTACGGAGGACGAAAATGACCTAAATGTTCAACCAATGACCCAAAATCACTTATTGGATGCACAAGATTGGTTAAAATCCCTAATTGGACGAGAATAAGCCTAGGGAGGACGAAAAAATGATCTAAATGTTCAACCAATTACACAAATGTACTTATTGGATGCACAAGATTGGTTAAAAACCCTAATTGGACGATAATAAGCCTTGGGAGAACGAAAATGACCTAAATGTTTAACCATTGACACAAAATCACTTATTGGATGCATAAGATTGGTTAAAAGCCCTAATTGGACGAGAATAAGCCTTGGGAGGACGAATATGAGCTAAATGTTCAACCAATGACACAAATATACTTATTGGATGCACAAGATTGGTTAAAAAACCCCCTTTGGACGAGAATAAGCCTACGGAGGACGAAAATGACCTAAATGTTCAACCAATGACACAAAATCACTTATTGGTTGCACAAGATTGGTTAAAATCCCTAATTGGACGAGAATAAGCCTAGGGAGGACGAAAAAATGATCTAAATGTTCAACCAATGACACAAATGTACTTATTGGATGCACAAGATTGGTTAAAAACCCTAATTGGACGAGAATAAGCCTAGGGAGGAAGAAGATGACCTAAATGTTCAACCAATGACACAAAAACACTTATTGGATGCACAAGATTGGTTAAAAACCCTAATTGGACGAGAATAAGGCTAGGGAGGACGAAAATGACCTAATTATTCAACCAATGACACTAAATCACTTATTGGATGCACAAGATTGGTTAAAAACCCTATTTGGACGAGAATAAGCCTAGGGAGGACGAAAATGACCAAAATGTTCAAGCAATGACACAAATGTACTTATTGGATGCACAAGATTGGTTAAAAACCCTAATTGGACGAGAATAAGCCTAGGGAGGACGAAAATGACCTAAATGTTCAACCAATGACACAAAATCACCTATTGGATGCACAAGATTGGTTAAAAACCCTAATTGGACGAGAATAAGCCTTGGGAGGACGAAAATGACCAAAATGTTCAACCAATGACACAAATGTACTTATTGGATGCACAAGATTTATTAAAAACCCTAATTGGACGATAATAAGCCTTGGGATGATGAAAATGACCTAAATGTTCAACCAATGACACAAAATCACTTATTGGATGCACAAGATTGGTTAAAAACCCTAATTGGACAAGAATAAGCCTAGGGAGAACGAAAATGACCTAAATGTTTAACCAATGACACAAAATCACTTATAGGATGCACAAGATTGGTTAAAAACCCTAATTGAACGAGAATATGCCTAGGGAGGACGAAAATGACCTAAATGTTCAACCAATGACACAAAATCACTTATTGGATGCACAAGACTGGTTAAAAACCCTAATTGGACGAGAATAAGCCTAGGGAGGACGAAAAGACCTTAATGTTCAACCAATGACACAAAATTACTTACTGGATGCACAAGATTGGTCAAAAACCCTAATTGGACGTGAATAAGCCTAGGGAGGACGAAAATGATCTAAATGTTCAACCAATGACACAAAATCACTTATTGGATGCACAAGATTGGTTAAAAACCCTAATTGGACGAGAATAAGCCTAGGGAGGACGAAAATGACCTAATTATTCAACCAATGACACAAAATCACTTATTGGATGCACAAGATTGGTTAAAAACCCTAATTGGACGAGAATAAGCCTTGGGAGGTTGAAAATGACCTAAATGTTCAACCAATGACACAAATGTACTTATTGGATGCACAAGATTGGTTAAAAACCCTAATTGGACGAGAATAAGCCTAGGGAGGAATAAAATGACCTAAATGTTCAACAAATGACACAAATGTACTTATTTGATGCACAAGATTGGTTAAAAACCTTAATTGGACGAGAATAAGCCTAGGGAGGAGGAAAATGACCTAAATGTTCAACCAATGGCACAAAATCACTTATTGGATGCACAAGATTGGTTAAAAACCCTAATTGGACGAGAATAAGCCTAGGGAGGACGAAAATGACCTAAATGTTCAACCAATGACCCAAAATCACATATTGGATCCACAAGATTGGTTAAAAACCATAATTGGATGAGAATAAGTCTAGGGAGGACGAAAATGACCTAAATGTTCAACCAATGACACAAAATCACTTATTGGATGCACAAGACTGGTTAAAAACCATAATTGGACGAGAATAAGCCTAGGGAGGACGAAAACGACCTAAATGTTCAACCAATGACACAAAATCATTTATTGGATGCACAAGATTGGTTAAAAACCCTAATTGGACGAGAATAAGCCTTGGGAGGACGAAAATGACCTAAATGTTCAACCAATGACACAAATGTACTTATTGGATGCACAAGATTTGTTAAAAACCCTAATTGGACGATAATAAGCCTTGGGATGATGAAAATGACCTAAATGTTCAACCAATGACACAAAATCACTTATTGGATGCACAAGATTGGTTAAAAACCCTAATTGGACAAGAATAAGCCTAGGGAGAACGAAAATGACCTAAATGTTTAACCAATGACACAAAATCACTTATAGGATGCACAAGATTGGTTAAAAACCCTAATTGAACGAGAATATGCCTAGGGAGGACGAAAATGACCTAAATGTTCAACCAATGACACAAAATCACTTATTGGATGCACAAGACTGGTTAAAAACCCTAATTGGACGAGAATAAGCCTAGGGAGGACGAAAAGACCTTAATGTTCAACCAATGACACAAAATTACTTACTGGATGCACAAGATTGGTCAAAAACCCTAATTGGACGTGAATAAGCCTAGGGAGGACGAAAATGATCTAAATGTTCAACCAATGACACAAAATCACTTATTGGATGCACAAGATTGGTTAAAAACCCTAATTGGACGAGAATAAGCCTAGGGAGGACGAAAATGACCTAATTATTCAACCAATGACACAAAATCACTTATTGGATGCACAAGATTGGTTAAAAACCCTAATTGGACGAGAATAAGCCTTGGGAGGTTGAAAATGACCTAAATGTTCAACCAATGACACAAATGTACTTATTGGATGCACAAGATTGGTTAAAAACCCTAATTGGACGAGAATAAGCCTAGGGAGGAATAAAATGACCTAAATGTTCAACAAATGACACAAATGTACTTATTGGATGCACAAGATTGGTTAAAAACCTTAATTGGACGAGAATAACCCTAAGGTGGAGGAAAATGACCTAAATGTTCAACCAATGGCACAAAATCACTTATTGGATGCACAAGATTGGTTAAAAACCCTAATTGGTCGAGAATAAGCCTAGGGAGGACGAAAATGACCTAAATGTTCAACCAATGACACAAAATCACTTATTGGATGCAAAGATTGGTTAAAAACCCTAATTGGACGAGAATTAGCCTAGGGAGGACGAAAATGACCTAGGTGTTCAACCAATGACACAAATGTACTTATTGGATGCACAAGATTGGTTAAAAACACTAATTGGACGAGAATAAGCCTTGGGAGAACGAAAATGACCTAAATGTTGAACCAATGACACAAAATCACTTATTGGATGCACAAGATTGGTTAAAAACCATTATTGGACGAGAATAAGCCTTGGGAGGACGAAAATGACCTAAATGTTCAACCAATGACACAAATGTACTTATTGGATGCCCAAGATTTGTTAAAAACCCTAATTGGACGATAATAAGCCTTGGGAGAACGAAAATGACCTAAATGTTTAACCAATGACACAAAATCACTTATTGGATGCATAAGATTGGTTAAAAGCCCTAATTGGAAGAGAATAAGCCTTGGGAGGACGAATATGAGCTAAATGTTCAACCAATGACACAAATATACTTATTGGATGCACAAGATTGGTTAAAAAACCCCCATTGGACGAGAATAAGCCTACGGAGGACGAAAATGACCTAAATGTTCAACCAATGACCCAAAATCACTTATTGGATGCACAAGATTTGTTAAAAACACTAATTGGACGACAATAAGCCTTGGGAGAACGAAAATGACCTAAATGTTCAACCAATGACACAAAATCACTTATTGGATGCACAAGATTGGTTAAAAACCATTATTGGACGAGAATAAGCCTTGGGAGGACGAAAATGACCTAAATGTTCAACCAATGACACAAATGTACTTATTGGATGCACAAGATTGGTTAAAAACCCTAATTGGACAAGAATAAGCCTAGGGAGAACGAAAATGACCTAAATGTTCAACCAATGACACAAAATCACTTATTGGATGCATAAGATTGGTTAAAAACCCTAATTGGACGAGAATAAGCCTTGGGAGGACGAAAATGAGCTAAATGTTCAACCAATGACACAAATATACTTATTGGATGCACAAGATTGGTTAAAAACCCCCATTGGACGAGAATTAGCCTACGGAGGACTAAAATGACCTAAATGTTCAACCAATGACACAAAATCACTTATTGGATGCACAAGATTGGTTAAAAACCCTAATTGGACGAGAATAAGCCTAGGGAGGACAAAAAATGATCTAAATGTTCAACCTGTGACACAAATGTACTTATTGGATGCACAAGATTGGTTAAAAACCCTAATTAGACGAGAATAAGCCTAGGGAGGACGATAACGACCTAAATGTTCAACCAATGACAGAAAAATACTTATTGGATGCACAAGATTGGTTAAAAACCCTAATTGGACGAGAATAAGCCTAGGGAGGACGAAAATGACCTAATTATTCAACCAATGACACTAAATCACTTATTGGATGCACAAGATTGGTTAAAAACCCTATTTGGACGAGAATAAGCCTAGGGAGGACGAAAATGACCAAAATGTTCAAGCAATGACACAAATGTACTTATTGGATGCACAAGATTGGTTAAAAACCCTAATTGGACGAGAATAAGCCTAGGGAGGACGAAAATGACCTAAATGTTCAACCAATGACACAAAATCACCTATTACTTATTGGATGCACAAGATTGGTTAAAAACCCTAGTTGGACTAGAATAAGCCTAGGGAGGACGAAAATGACCTAAATGTTCAACCAATGGCACAAAATCACTTATTGGATGCACAAGATTGGTTAAAAACCCTTATTGGTCGAGAATAAGCCTAGGGAGGATGAAAATGACCTAAATGTTCAACCAATGACACAAAATCACTTATTGGATGCACAAGATTGGTTAAAAACCCTAATTGGACGAGAATAAGCCTAGGGAGGACGAAAATGACTTAAATGTTCAACCAATGACACAAAATCACTTATTGGATGCACAAGATTGGTTAAAAAACCTAATTGGACGAGAATAAGCCTAGGGAGGACGAAAATGACCTAAATGTTCAACCAATGACACAAAATCACTTATAGGATGCACAAGATTGGTTAAAAACCCTAATTGGACGAGAATAAGCCTTGGGAGAACGAAAATGACCTAAATGTTTAACCAATGACACAAAATCACTTATTGGATGCACAAGATTGGTTAAAAACTCTAATTTGACGAGAATAAGCCTTGGGAGGACGAAAATGACCTAAATGTTCAACCAATGACACAAATGTAATTTTTGGATGCCCAAGATTTGTTAAAAACCCTAATTGGACGATAATAAGCCTTTGAAGGACGAAAATAACCTAAATGTTCAACCAATGACACAAAATCACTTATTGGATG
>JBBPBP010001247.1:5000-12840 GCA_037974735.1 Cicer chorassanicum
CCGGATTCAATGATTAAGGAGTTTTATTATGAGCTTTTCACATAAATTTAGGAGAAGAATTCTACAAGGATCTCGCGGTCGTCGATTTCATCTGGACTTTTCTGGCGATTTTCGTACCACCCGATAAAAATGGGCCGAAATCGGTATTTTCGGGCCAGACGATGGCTAGGGTTTAAAATCCGACACGGAACCAGAGACACAGTCATAAATTTAGGAGAAGAATGCTACAAGGATCTCGCGGTCGTCGATTTCATCTGGACTTTTCGGGCGATTTTCATACCACCCGACAAAAATGGGCCGAAATCAATATTTTCGGGCCAGTCGATGGCTAGGGTTTGAAATCCGACACGGAACCCGAGACACAGTCATAAATTTTGGAGAAGAATGCTACAAGCATCTCGCAGTCGTCGATTTCATCTAGACTTTTCGTACGATTTTCGTACCACCCGACAAAAATGGGTCGAAATCGGTATTTTTGGGCCAGACGATGGCTAAGGTTTGAAATCCGACACGGAACCCGAGACACAGTCATAAATTTAGGAGAAGAATGCTACAAGGATCTCGCGGTCGTCGATTTCATCTGGACTTTTCGTGCGATTTTCGTACCACCCGACAAAAATGGGCCGAAATCGGTATTTTCGGGCCAGACGATGGCTAGGGTTTGAAATCCGACACGGAACCCGAGACACATCATAAATTTAGGAGAAGAATGCTAAAAGGATCTCGCGGTCGTCGATTTCATCTGGACTTTTCGTGCGATTTTCGTACCACCCGACAAAAATGGGCCGAAATCGGTATTTTCGGGCCAGACGATGCCTAGGGTTTGAAATCCGACACGGAACTCAAGACACAGTCATAAATTTTGGAGAAGAATGCTAAAAGGATCTCGCGGTCGTCGATTTCATCTGGACTTTTCGGGCGATTTTCGTACCACCCGACAAAAATGGGCCGAAATCGGTATTTTCGGGCCAGACGATGGCTAGGGTTTGAAATCCGACACGGAACCCGAGACAGAGTCATAAATTTAGGAGAAGAATGCTACAAGGATCTCGCGGTCGTCGATTTCATCTGCACTTCTCGGGCGATTTTCGTAGCACCTGACAAAAATGGGCCGAAATCGGTATTTTCGGGCCAGACGATGGCTAGGGTTTGAAATCCGACACGGAACCCGAGACACAGCCATAAATTAAAGAGAAGAATGCTACAAGGATCTCGCGGTCGTCGATTTCATCTGGACTTTTCGGGCGATTTTCGTACCACTCGACAAAAATGGGCCGAAATCGGTATTTTCGGGCAAGACGATGGCTAGGGTTTGAAATCCGACACGGAACCCGAGACACAGTCATAAATTTAGGAGAAGAATGCTACAAGGATCTCGCGGTGGTCGATTTCATCTGCACTTTTCGGGCGATTTTCGTACCACCCGACAAAAATGGGCCGAAATCGGTATTTTCGGGCCAGACGATTGCTAGGGTTTGAAATCCGACACGGAACCCGAGACACAGTCATAAGTTTAGGAGAAGAATGCTACCACGATCTCGCGGTCGTTGATTTCATCTAGACTATTGGGCGATTTTCGTACCACCCGACAAAAATCGGCAGAAATCGGTATTTTCGGGCCAAACGATGGCTAGGGTTTGAAATCCGACACGGAACCCAAGACACAGTCATAAATTTAGGAGAAGATTGCTACAAGGATCTCGCGGTCGTCGATTTCATCTGGACTTTTCGGGCGATTTTCGTACCACCCGACAAAAATGGGCCGAAATCGGTATTTTCGGGCCAGACGATGGCTAGGGTTTGAAATCCGACACGAAACCCGAGACACAGTCATAAATTTAGGAGAAGAATGCTACAAGGATCTCGCGGTCGTCGATTTCATGTGGACTTTTCGGGCGATTTTCGTACCACCCAACACAAATGGGCCGAAATCGGTATTTTTCGGGCCAAACGATGGCTAGGGTTTGAAATCCGACACGGAACCCGAGACACAGTCATAAATTTAGGAGAAGAATGCTACAAGGATCTCGCGGTCGTCGATTTCATCTGGACTTTTCGGGCGATTTTCGTACCACCCGACAAAAATGGGGCGAAATCGGTATTTTCGGGCCAGACGATGGCTAGGGTTTGAAATCCGACACGGAACCCGAGACACAGTCATAAATTTAGGAGAAGAATGCTACAAGGATCTCGCGGTCGTCGATTTCATCTGGACTTTTCGGGCAATTTTCATACCACCCGACAAATATGGGCCGAAATCGATATTTTCGGGCCAGACGATGGCTAGGGTTTGAAATCCGATACGGAACCCGAGACACAGTCATAAATTTTGGAGAAGAATGCTACAAGGATCTCGCAGTCGTCGATTTCATCTGGACTTTTCGTGCGATTTTCGTACCAACCGACAAAAATGGGCCGAAATCGGTATTTTCGGGCCAGACGATGACTAGGGTTTGAAATCCGACACGGAACCCGAGACACAGTCATAAATTTTGGAGAAGAATGCTAAAAGGATCTCGCGGTCGTCGATTTCATCTGGACTTTTCGTGCGATTTTCGTACCACCCGACAAAAATGGGCCGAAATCGGTATTTTCAGGCCAGACGATGGCTAGGGTTTGAAATCCGACACGGAACCCGAGACACAGTCATAAATTTTGGAGAAGAATGCTAAAAGGATCTCGCGGTCGTCGATTTCATCTGGACTTTTCGTGCGATTTTCGTACCACCTGACAAAAATGGGCCGAAATCGGTATTTTCGGGCCAGACGATGGCTAGGGTTTGAAATCCGACACGGAACCCGAGACACAGTCATAAATTTTGGAGAAGAATGCTACAAGGATCTCGCAGTCGTCGATTTCATCTGGACTTTTCGTGCGATTTTCGTACCACCCGACAAAAATGGGCCGAAATCGGTATTTTCGGGCCAGACGATGGCTAGGGTTTGAAATCCGACACGGAACCCGAGACACAGTCATAAATTTAAGAGAAGAATGCTACAAGGATCTCGCGGTCGTCGATTTCATCTGGACTTTTCGGGCGATTTTTGTACCACCCGACAAAAATGGGCCGAAATCGGTATTTTCGGGCCAGACGATGGCTAGGGTTTGAAATCCGACACGGAACCCGAGACACAGTCATAAATTTTGGAGAAGAATGCTACAAGGATCTCGCGGTCGTCGATTTCATCTGCACTTTTCGTGCGATTTTCCTACCACCCGACAAAAATGGGCCGAAATCGGTATTTTCGGGCCAGACGATGGCTTGGGTTTGAAA
Source organism: Cicer chorassanicum (assembly GCA_037974735.1). Classification (NCBI taxonomy): domain Eukaryota; kingdom Viridiplantae; phylum Streptophyta; class Magnoliopsida; order Fabales; family Fabaceae; genus Cicer; species Cicer chorassanicum. The sequence goes on from JBBPBP010001247.1 coordinate 8,275, forward strand.
TCCAACACGGAACCCGAGACAGAGTCATAAATTTAGGAGAAGAATTCTACAAGGATCTCGCGGTCGTCGATTTCATCTGCACTTCTCGGGCGATTTTCGTAGCACCCGACAAAAATGGGCCGAAAAAGGTATTTTCAGGCCAGACGATGGCTAGGGTTTGAAATCCAACACGGAACCCGAGACAGACACATAAATTTAGGAGAAGAATTCTACAAGGATCTCACGGTCGTCGATTTCATCTGGACTTTTCTGGCGATTTTCGTACCACCCGATAAAAATGGGCCGAAATCGGTATTTTCGGGCCAGACGATGGCTAGGGTTTGAAATCCGACACGGAACCCGAGACACAGTCATAAATTTAGGAGAAGAATGCTACAAGGATCTCGCGGTCGTCGATTTCATCTGGACTTTTCGGGCGATTTTCATACCACCCGACAAAAATGGGCCGAAATCGATAATTTCGGGCCAGTCGATGGCTAGGGTTTGAAATCCGACACGGAACCCGAGACACAGTCATAAATTTTGGAGAAGAATGCTACAAGGATCTCGCAGTCGTCGATTTCATCAGGACTTTTCGTGGGATTTTCGTACCACCCGACAAAAATGGGCCGAAATCGGTATTTTCGGGCCAGACGATGGCTAGGGTTTGAAATCCGACATGGAACCCGAGAAACATCATAAATTTAGGAGAAGAATGCTAAAAGGATCTCGCGGTCGTCGATTTCATCTGGACTTTTCGTGCGATTTTCGTACCAGCCGACAAAAATGGGCCGAAATCGGTATTTTCGGGCCAGACGATGCCTAGGGTTTGAAATCCGACACGGAACCCGAGACACAGTCATAAATTTTGGAGAAGAATGCTAAAAGGATCTCGCGGTCGTCGATTTCATCTGGACTTTTCGGGCGATTTTCGTACCACCCGACAAAAATGGGCCGAAATCGGTATTTTCGGGCCAGACGATGGCTAGGGTTTGAAATCCGACACGGAACCCGAGACAGAGACATAAATTTAGGAGAAGAATGCTACAAGGATCTCGCGGTCGTCGATTTCATCTGCACTTCTCGGGCGATTTTCGTAGCACCCGACAAAAATGGGCCGAAATCGGTATTTTCGGGCCAGACGATGGCTAGGGTTTGAAATCCGACACGGAACCCGAGACACAACCATAAATTAAAGAGAAGAATGCTACAAGGATCTCGCGGTCGTCGATTTCATCTGGACTTTTCGGGCGATTTTCGTACCACGCGACAAAAATGGGCCGAAATCGGTATTTTCGGGCAAGACGATGGCTAGGGTTTGAAATCCGACACGGAACCCGAGACACAATCATAAATTTAGGAGAAGAATGCTACAAGGATCTCGCGGTGGTCGATTTCATCTGCACTTTTCGGGCAAATTTCGTACCGACAAAAATGGGCCGAAATCGGTATTTTCGGGCCAGACGATTGCTAGGGTTTGAAATTCGACACGGAACCCGAGACACAGTCATAAGTTTAGGAGAAGAATGCTACCACGATCTCGCGGTCGTTGATTTCATCTGGACTATTGGGCGATTTTCGTACCACCCGACAAAAATGGGCAGAAAAATCGGTATTTTCGGGCCAAACGATGGCTAGGGTTTGAAATCCGACACGGAACCCAAGACACAGTCATAAATTTAGGAGAAGATTGCTACAAGGATCTCGCGGTTGTCGATTTCATCTGGACTTTTCGGGCGATTTTCGTACCACCCGACAAAAATGGGCCGAAATCGGTATTTTCTGGCCAGACGATGGCTAGGGTTTGAAATCCGACACGGAACCCGAGACACAGCCATAAATTAAAGAGAAGAATGCTAAAAGGATCTCGCGGTCGTCGATTTCATCTGGACTTTTCGGGCGATTTTCGTACCACCCGACAAAAATGGGCCGAAATCGGTATTTTCGGGCCAGACGATGGCTAGGGTTTGAAATCCGACACGGAACCCGAGACAGAGTCATAAATTTAGGAGAAGAATGCTACAAGGATCTCGCGGTCGTCGATTTCATCTGCACTTCTCGGGCGATTTTCGTAGCACCTGACAAAAATGGGCCGAAATCGGTATTTTCGGGCCAGACGATGGCTAGGGTTTGAAATCCGACACGGAACCCGAGACACAGCCATAAATTAAAGAGAAGAATGCTACAAGGATCTCGCGGTCGTCGATTTCATCTGGACTTTTCGGGCGATTTTCGTACCACTCGACAAAAATGGGCCGAAATCGGTATTTTCGGGCAAGACGATGGCTAGGGTTTGAAATCCGACACGGAACCCGAGACACAGTCATAAATTTAGGAGAAGAATGCTACAAGGATCTCGCGGTGGTCGATTTCATCTGCACTTTTCGGGCGATTTTCGTACCACCCGACAAAAATGGGCCGAAATCGGTATTTTCGGGCCAGACGATTGCTAGGGTTTGAAATCCGACACGGAACCCGAGACACAGTCATAAGTTTAGGAGAAGAATGCTACCACGATCTCGCGGTCGTTGATTTCATCTAGACTATTGGGCGATTTTCGTACCACCCGACAAAAATCGGCAGAAATCGGTATTTTCGGGCCAAACGATGGCTAGGGTTTGAAATCCGACACGGAACCCAAGACACAGTCATAAATTTAGGAGAAGATTGCTACAAGGATCTCGCGGTCGTCGATTTCATCTGGACTTTTCGGGCGATTTTCGTACCACCCGACAAAAATGGGCCGAAATCGGTATTTTCGGGCCAGACGATGGCTAGGGTTTGAAATCCGACACGGAACCCGAGACACAGTCATAAATTGAGAAGAAGAATGCTATAAGGATCTCGTGGTCGTCAATTTCATCTGCACTTTTTAGGCGATTTTCGTACCACCCGACAAAAATGGGCCGAAATCGGTATTTTCGGGCCAGACGATGGCTAGGGTTTGAAATCCGACACGGAACCCGAGACACAGTCATAAATTGAGGAGAAGAATGCTATAAGGATCTCGCGGTCGTCGATTTCATCTGGACTTTTCGGGCGATTTTCGTACCACCCGACAAAAATGGGCCGAAATCGGTATTTTCGGGCCAGACGATGGCTAGGGTTTGAAATCCGACACGGAACCCGAGACACAGTCATAAGTTTAGGAGAAGAATGCTACAACGATCTCGCGGTCGTTGATTTCATCTGGACTTTAGAACGATTTTCGTACCACCCGACAAAAATGGGCAGAAATCGGTATTTTCGGGCCAGGCGATGGCTAGGGTTTGAAATCCGATACGGAACCCAAGACACAGTCATAAATTTAGGAGATGATTGCTACAAGGATCTCGCGGTCGTCGATTTCATCTGGACTTTTCGGGCGATTTTCGTACCACCCGACAAAAATGGGCCGAAATCGGTATTTTCTGGCCAGACGATGGCTAGGGTTTGAAATCCGACACGGAACCCGAGACACAGTCATAAATTTAAGAGAAGAATGCTACAAGGATCTCGCGGTCGTCGATTTCATCTCGACTTTTCGGGCGATTTTCGTACCACCCGGCAAAAATGGGCCGAAATCGGTATTTTCGAGCCAAACGATGGCTAGGGTTTGAAATCCGACACGGAACCCGAGACACAGTCATACATTAAAGAGAAGAATGCTACAAGGATCTCGCGGTCGTCGATTTCATCTGCACTTTTCGGGCGATTTTCGTACCACCCGACAAAAATGGGTCGAAATCGGTATTTTCGGGCCAGACGATGGCTAGGGTTTGAAATCCGACACGGAACCCGAGACAGAGTCATAAATTTAGGAGAAGAATGCTACAAGGATCTCGCGGACGTCGATTTCATCTGCACTTTTCTGGCGATTTTCGTCCCACACAACAAAAATGGGTCGAAATCGGTATTTTCGGACCAGACGATGGCTAGGGTTTGAAATCCAACATGGAACCCGAGACAGAGTCGTAAATTTAGGAGAAGAATTCTACAAGGATCTCGCGGTCGTCGATTTCATCTGCACTTCTCGGGCGATATTCGTACCACCCAACAAAAATGGGCCGAAATCGGTATTTTCGGGCCAGACGATGGCTAAGGTGTGGAATCCGACACGGAACCCGAGACACACTCATAAATTTAGGAGAAGAATGCTACAAGGATCTCGCGGTCGTCGATTTCATCTGGACTTTTCGGGCGATTTTCGTACCACCTGACAAAAATCGGCCGAAATCGGTATTTTCGGGCCAGACGATGGCTAGGGTTTGAAATCCGACACAGAACCCGAGACACAGTCATTAATTTTGGAGAAGAATGCTACAAGAATCTCGCGGTCGTCGATGTCATCTGGACTTTTCGGGCGATTTTCGTACCACCCGACAAAAATGGGCCGAAATCGGTATTTTCGGGCCAGACGATGGCTAGGGTTTGAAATCCGACACGGAACCCGAGACACAGTCATAAATTTAGGAGAAGAATGTTACAAGGATCTCGCGGTGGTCGATTTCATTTGGACTTTTCGGGCGATTTTCGTACCACCCGACAAAAATGGGCCGAAATCGGTATTTTCGGGCCAGACGATGGCTAGGGTTTGAAATCCGACAC
>JBBPBP010001248.1:0-12840 GCA_037974735.1 Cicer chorassanicum
TCCAATTAGGGTTTTTTACCAATCTTGTGCATCCAATAAGTACATTTGTGTCATTGGTTGAACGTTTATGTCATTTTCGTCCTCCCTACGCTTATTATCATCCAATTAGGGTTTTTAACCAATCTTGTGCATCCAATAAGTGATTTTGTGTCATTGGTTGAACATTTAGGTCATTTTCGTCCTCCCTAGGCTTATTCTTTTTCCAATTAGGGTTTTTAACCAATCTTGTTCATCCAATAAGTACATTTGTGTCATTGGTTTAACATTTAGGTCATTTTTGTCCTCCCAAGGCTTATTCTCGTCCAATTAGGGTTTTTAACCAATCTTGTGCATCCAATAAGTGATTTTGTGTCATTGGTTGAACATTTAGGTCATTTTTGTCCTCCCTTGGCTTATTCTCTTCCAATTAGGGTTTTTAACTTATCTTGTGCATCCATTAAGTGATTTTGTGTCATTGGTTGAACATTTAGGTCATTTTCGTCCTCCCTATGCTTATTCTCGTCCAATTAGGGTTTTTAACCATTCTTGTGCATCCAATAAGTGATTTTGTGCAATTGATTGAACATTTAGGTCATTTTCGTCATCCCAAGGCTAATTCTCGTCCAATTAGGGTTTTTAACCAATCTTGTGCATCCAATAAGTACATTTGTGTCATTGGTTGAACATTTAGGTCATTTTCGTCCTCCCAAGGCTTATTCTCGTCCAATTAGGGTTTTTAACCAATCTTGTGCATCCAATAAGTACATTTGTGTCATTGGTTGAACATTTAGGTCATTTTCGTCCTCCCAAGGCTTATTCTCGTCCAATTAGGGTTTTTAACCAATCTTGTGCATCCAATACATTTGTGTCATTAGTTGAACATTTAGGTCATTTTCGTCCTCCCTAGGCTTATTCTCGATTAATTGGGGTTTTTAACCAATCTTGTGCATCCAATAAGTGATTTTGTGTCATTGGTTGAACATTTAGGTCAATTTCGTCATCCCTATGCTTATTCTCGTCCAATTAGGGTTTTTAACCAATCTTGTGCATCCAATAAGTACATTTGTGTCATTGGTTGAACATTTAGGTCATTTTCGTCCTCCCAAGGCTTATTCTCGTCCAATTAGGGTTTTTAACCAAACTTGTGCATCCAATAAGTGATTTTGTGTCGTTGGTTGAACATTTAGGTCATTTTCGTCCTGTCAAGGCTTATTCTCGTCCAATTAAGGTTTTTAACCAATCTTGTGCATCGAATAAGTACATTTGTGTCATTGGTTGAACATTTAGGTCATTTTCGTCCTCCCAAGGCTTATTCTCGTCCAATTAGGGTTTTTAACCAATCTTGTGCATCCAATAAGTACATTTGTGTCATTGGTTGAACATTTAGGTCATTTTCGTCCTCCCATGGCTTATTCTCGTCCAATTCGGGTTTTTAACCAATCTTGTGCATCCAATAAGTACATTTGTGTCATTGGTTGAACATTTAGGTCATTTTCGTCCTCCCAAGGCTTATTCTCGTCCAATTAGGGTTTTTAACCAATCTTGTGCATCCAATAAGTACATTTGTGTCATTGGTTGAACATTTAGGTCATTTTCGTCCTCCCAAGGCTTATTCTTGTCCAATTAGGGCTTATAACCAATCTTGTGCATCCAATAAGTACATTTGTGTCATTGGTTGAACATTTAGGTCATTTTCGTCCTCCCAAGGCTTATTCTCGTCCAATTAGGGTTTTTAACCAATCTTGTGCATCCAATAAGTACATTTGTGTCATTGGTTGAACATTTAGGTCACTTTCGTCCTCCCAAGGTTTATTCTTGTCCAATTAGGGTTTTTAACCAATCTTGTGCATCAAATAAGTACATTTGTGTCATTGGTTGAACATTTAGGTCATTTTCGTCCTCCCAAGGCTTATTCTCGTCCAATTAGGGTTTTTAACCAATCTTGTGCATCCAATAAGTACATTTGTGTCATTGGTTGAACATTTAGGTCAATTTCATCCTCCCAAGGCTTATTCTCGTCCAATTAGGGTTTTTAACCAATCTTGTGCATCCAATAAGTGATTTTGTGTCATTGGTTGAACATTTAGGTCATTTTCGTCCTCCCAAGGCTTATTCTCGTCCAATTAGGGTTTTTAACCAATCTTGTGCATCCAATAAGTGATTTTGTGTCATTGGTTGAACATTTAGATCATTTTCGTCCTCCCAAGGCTTATTCTCGTCCAATTAGGGTTTTTAACCAATCTTCTGCATCCAATAAGTGATTTTGTGTCATTGGTTGAACATTTAGGTCATTTTCATCCTCCCAAGGCTTATTCTCGTCCAATTAGGGTTTTTAACCAATCTTGTGCATCCAATAAGTGATTTTGTGTCATTGGTTGAACATTTAGGTCATTTTCGTCCTCCCAAGGCTTATTCTCGTCCAATTAGGGTTTTTAACCAATCTTGTGCATCCAATAAGTGATTTTGTGTCATTGGTTGAACATTTAGGTCATTTTTGTCCTCCCTAGGCTTATTCTCTTCCAATTAGGGTTTTTAACCAATCATATGCATCCAATAAGTGATTTTGTGTCATTGGTTGAACATTTAGGTCATTTTCGTCCTCCCAAGGCTTATTCTCGTCCAATTAGGGTTTTTAACCAATCTTGTGCATCCAATAAGTGATTTTGTGTCATTGGTTGAACATTTAGGTCATTTTCGTCCTCCCAAGGCTTATTCTCGTCCAATTAGGGTTTTTAACCAATCTTGTGCATCATATAAGTACTTTTGTGTCATTGGTTGAACATTTCGGTCATTTTCGTCCTCCTAAGGTTTATTCTCGCCCAATTAGGGGTTTTAACCAATCTTGTGCATCCAATAAGTGATTTTGTGTCATTGGTTGAACATTTAGGTCATTTTCGTCCTCCCAAGGCTTATTCTCGTCCAATTAGGGTTTTTAACCAATCTTGTGCATCCAATAAGTGATTTTGTGTCATTGGTTGAACATTTAAGTCATTTTTTGTCATCTGAATGCTTATTCTCGTCCAATTAGGGTTTTTAACCAATCTTGTGCATCCAATAAGTGATTTTGTGTCATTGGTTGAACATTTAGGTCATTTTCGTCCTCCCAAGGCTTATTCTCGTCCAATTAGGGTTTTTAACCAATCTTGTGCATCCAATAAGTGATTTTGTGTCATTGGTTGAACATTTAGGTCATTTTCGTCGTCCAAAGGCTTATTCTCGTATAATTAGGGTTTTTAACCAATCTTGTGCATCCAATAAGTGATTTTGTGTCATTGGTTGAACATTTAGGTCATTTTCGTCCTCCCAAGGCTTATTCTCGTCCAATTAGGGTTTTTAACCAATCTTGTGCATCCAATAAGTGATTTTGTGTCATTGGTTGAACATTTAGGTCGTTTTCGTCCTCCTAAGGCTTATTCTCGTCCAATTAGGGTTTTTAACCTATCTTGTGCCTCCAATAAGTGATTTTGTGGCATTTGTTGAAAATTTAGGTCATTTTCGTCCTCCCAAGGCTTATTCTCGTCCAATTAGGGTTTTTAACCAATCTTGTGCATCCAATAAGTGATTTTGTGTCATTGGTTGAACATTTAGGTCATTTTCGTCCTCCCAATGCCTATTCTCGTCCAATTAGGGTTGTTAACCAATCTTGTGCATCCAATAAGTGATTTTCTGTCATTGGTTGAACATTTAGGTCATTTTCGTCCTCGCAAGGCTTATTCTCGTCCAATTAGGGTTTTTAACCAATCTTGTGCGTCCAATAAGTACATTTGTGTCATTGGTTGAACATTTAGGTCATTTTCGTCCTCCCAAGGCTTATTCTCGTCCAATTAGGGTTTTTAACCAATCTTGTGCATCCAATAAGTACATTTGTGTCATTGGTTGAACATTTAGGTCATTTTCGTCCTCCCAAGGCTTATTCTCGTCCAATTAGGGTTTTGTGCATCCAATAAGTACATTTGTGTCTTTGGTTGAATATTTAGGTCATTTTCGTCCTCCCAAGGCTTATTCTCGTCCAATTACGATTTTTAACCAATCTTGTGCATCCAATACGTGATTTTGTGTCATTGGTTGAACATTTAGGTCATTTTCGTCCTCCCTAGGCTTATTCTCGTCCAATTAGGGTTTTTAACCAATCTTGTGCATCCAATAAGTGATTTTGTGTCATTGGTTGAACATTTAGGTCATTTTCGTCCTCCTAAGGCTTATTCTCATCCAATTAGGGTTTTTAACCAATCTTGTGCATCCAATAAGTGATTTTGTGTCATTGGTTGAACATTAAGGTCATTTTCGTCCTCCGTAGTATTATTCTCGTCCAATTAGGGTTTGTAACCAATCTTGTGCATCCAATAAGTACATTTGTGTCATTGGTTGAACGTTTATGTCATTTTCGTCCTCCCTACGCTTATTATCATCCAATTAGGGTTTTTAACCAATCTTGTGCATCCAATAAGTGATTTTGTGTCATTGGTTGAACATTTAGGTCATTTTCGTCCTCCCTAGGCTTATTCTTTTTCTAATTAGGGTTTTTAACCAATCTTGTTCATCCAATAAGTACATTTGTGTCATTGGTTTAACATTTAGGTCATTTTTGTCCTCCCAAGGCTTATTCTCGTCCAATTAGGGTTTTTAACCAATCTTGTGCATCCAATAAGTGATTTTGTGTCATTGGTTGAACATTTAGGTCATTTTTGTCCTCCCTAGCCTTATTCTCTTCCAATTAGGGTTTTTAACTTATCTTGTGCATCCAATAAGTGATTTTGTGTCATTGGTTGAACATTTAGGTCATTTTCGTCCTCCCTAGGCTTATTCTCGTCCAATTATGGTTTTTAACCATTCTTGTGCATCCAATAAGTGATTTTGTGCCATTGATTGAACATTTAGGTCATTTTCGTCATCCCAAGGCTAATTCTCGTCCAATAGGGTTTTTAACCAATCTTGTGCATCCAATAAGTACATTTGTGTCATTGGTTGAACATTTAGGTCATTTTCGTCCTCCCAAGGCTTATTCTCGTCCAATTAGGGTTTTTAACCAATCTTGTGCATCCAATAAGTGATTTTGTGTCATTGGTTGAACATTTAGGTCATTTTCGTTATCCCAAAGCATATTCTTGTCCAATTAGGGTTTTTAACCTATCTTGTGCGTCTAATAAGTGATTTTGTGTCATTGGTTGAACATTTAGGTCATTTTCGTCCTCTCTAGGCTTATTCTCGTCCAATTAGGGTTTTTAACCAATCTTGTGCATCCAATAAGTACATTTGTGTCATTGGTTGAACATATAGGTCATTTTCGTCCTTCAAGGCTTATTCTCGTCCAATTAGGGTTTTTAACCAATCTTATGCATCCAATAAGTAAATTTGTGTCATTGGGTTAACATTTAGGTCATTTTTGTCCTCCCAAGGCTTATTCTCATCCAATTAGGGTTTTTAACGAATCTTGTGCATCTAATAAGTGATTTTGTGTCATTGGTGGAACATTTAGGTCATTTTCGTTCTCCCAAGGCTTATTCTCGTCCAATTAGGGTTTTTAACCAATCTTGTGCATCCAATAAGTACATTTCTGTCATTGGTTGAACATTTAGATCATTTTCGTCCTCCCAAGGCTTATTCTCGTCCAATTAGGGTTTTTAACCAATCTTGTGCATCCAATAAGTGATTTTGTGTCATTGGTTGAACATTTAGGTCATTTTCATCCTCCCAAGGCTTATTCTCGTCCAATTAGGGTTTTAAACCAATCTTGTGCATCCAATAAGTGATTTTGTGTCATTGGTTGAACATTTAGGTCATTTTCGTCCTCCCAAGGCTTATTCTCGTCCAATTAGGGTTTTTAACCAATCTTGTGCATCCAATAAGTGATTTTGTGTCATTGGTTGAACATTTAGGTCATTTTCGTCCTCCTTAGGCTTATTCTAGTCCAATTAGGGTTTTAAACCAATCTTGTGCATCCAATAAGTGATTTTGTGTCATTGGTTGAACATTTAGGTCATTTTCGTCCTCCCAAGGCTTATTCTCGTCTAATTAGGGTTTTTAACCAATCTTGTGCATCCAATAAATGATTTTGTGTCAGTGGTTGAACATTTAGGTCATTTTCGTCCTCCCAAGGCTTATTCTCGTCCAGTTCGGGTTTTTAACCAATCTTGTGCATCCAATAAGTGATTTTGTGTCATTGGTTGAACATTTAGGTCATTTTCGTCCTCCCAAGGCTTATTCTCGTCCAATTAGGGTTTTTAACCAATCTTGTGCATCCAATAAGGGATTTTGTGTCAAAGGTTGAACATTAATGTCATTTTCGTCCTCCCAAGGCTTATTCTCGTCCAATTAGGGTTTTTAACCAATCTTGTGCATCCAATAAGTGATTTTGTGTCATTGGTTGAACATTTAGGTCATTTTCGTCCTCCCTAGGCTTATTCTCGTCCAATTAGGGTTTTTAACCAATCTTGTGCATCCAATTAGTGATTTTGTGTCATTGGTTGAACATTTAGGTCATTTTGGTCCTCCCTAGGCTTATTCTCGTCCAATTAGGGTTTTTAACGAATCTTGTGCATCCAATAAGTGATTTTGTGTCATTGGTTGAACATTTAGGTCATTTTCGTTCTCCCAAGGCTTATTCTTGTCCAATAAAGGTTTTTAACCAATCTTGTGCATCCAATAAGTGATTTTGTGTCATTGGTTGAACATTTAGGTCGTTTTCTTCCTCCCTAGGCTTATTCTCGTCCAATTAGGGTTTTTAACCAATCTTGTGCATCCAATAAGTGATTTTGTGCCATTGGTTGAACATTTAGGTCATTTTCGTCCTCCCAAGGGTTATTCTCGTCCAATTAAGGTTTTTAACCAATCTTGTGCATCCAATAAGTACATTTGTGTCTTTGGTTGAACATTTAGGTCATTTTCGTCCTCCCAAGGCTTATTCTCGTCCAATTAGGGTTTTTAACCAATCTTGTGCATCCAATAAGTACATTTGTGTCATTGGTTGAACATTTAAGTCATTTTCGTCCTCCCAAGGCTTATTCTCGACCAATTAGGGTTTTTAACCCATCTTGTGCATCCAATAAGTGATTTTGTGTCATTGGTTGAACATTTTGGTCATTTTCGTCCTCCCAAGGCTTATTCTCGTCCAATTAGGGTTTTTAACCAATCTTGTGCATCCAATAAGTGATTTTGTGTCATTGGTTGAACATTTAGGTCAATTTCGTCATCCCTATGCTTATTCTCGTCCAATTAGGGTTTTTAACCAATCTTGTGCATCCAATAAGTACATTTGTGTCATTGGTTGAACATTTAGTTCATTTTCGTCCTTCAAGGCTTATTCTCGTCCAATTAGGGTTTTTAACCAATCTTATGCATCCAATAAGTACATTTGTGTCATTGGTTGAACATTTAGGTCATTTTCGTCCTCCCAAGGCTTATTCTCGTCCAATTAGGGTTTTTAACCAATCTTGTGCTTCCAATAAGTACATTTGTGTCATTGGTTGAACATTTAGGTCATTTTCGTCCTCCCAAGGCTTATTCTCGACCAATTAGGGTTTTTAACCCATCTTGTGCATCCAATAAGTGATTTTGTGTCATTGGTTGAACATTTAGGTCATTTTCGTCCTCTCAAGGCTTATTCTCGTCCAATTAGGGTTTTTAACCAATCTTGTGCATCCAATAAGTGATTTTGTGTCATTGGTTGAACATTTAGGTCATTTTCGTCCTCCCTAGGCTTATTCTCGTCCAATTAGGGTTTTTAACCAATCTTGTGCATCCAATTAGTGATTTTGTGTCATTGGTTGAACATTTAGGTCATTTTGGTCCTCCCTAGGCTTATTCTCGTCCAATTAGGGTTTTTAACCAATCTTGTGCATCCAATTAGTGATTTTGTGTCATTGGTTGAACATTTAGGTCATTTTCGTCCTCCTAAGGCTTATTCTCGTCCAATTAGGGTTTTTAACCAATCTTGTGCATCCAATAAGTGATTTTGTGTCATTGGTTGAACATTTAGGTCATTTTCGTCCTCCCAAGGCTTATTCTCGTCCTATTAGCGATTTTAACCAATCTTGTGCATCCAATAAGTACATTTGTGTCATTGGTTGAACATTTAGGTCATTTTCGTCCTCCCAAGGCTTATTCTCGTCCAATTAGGGTTTTTAACCAATCTTGTGCATCCAATAAGTGATTTTGTGTCATTGGTTGAACATTTAGGTCATTTTTGTCCTCCCTAGCCTTATTCTCTTCCAATTAGGGTTTTTAACTTATCTTGTGCATCCAATAAGTGATTTTGTGTCATTGGTTGAACATTTAGGTCATTTTCGTCCTCCCTAGGCTTATTCTCGTCCAATTATGGTTTTTAACCATTCTTGTGCATCCAATAAGTGATTTTGTGCCATTGATTGAACATTTAGGTCATTTTCGTCATCCCAAGGCTAATTCTCGTCCAATAGGGTTTTTAACCAATCTTGTGCATCCAATAAGTACATTTGTGTCATTGGTTGAACATTTAGGTCATTTTCGTCCTCCCAAGGCTTATTCTCGTCCAATTAGGGTTTTTAACCAATCTTGTGCATCCAATAAGTGATTTTGTGTCATTGGTTGAACATTTAGGTCATTTTCATCCTCCCTAGGCTTATTCTCGTCCAATTAGGGTTTTTAACCAATCTTTTGCATCCAATAAGTAAATTTGTGTCATAGGTTGAACATTTAGGTCATTTTCGTCCTCCCAAGGCTTATTCTCGTCCAATTAGGGTTTTTAACCAATCTTGTGCATCCAATAAGTACATTTGTGTCATTGGTTGAACATTTAGGTCATTTTCGTCCTCCCAAGGCTTATTCTCGTCCAATTAGGGTTTTTAACCAATCTTGTGCATCCAATAAGTGATTTTGTGACGTTGGTTGAACATTTAGGTCATTTCCGTCCTCCCAAGGCTTATTCTCGTCCAATTAGGGTTTTTAACCAATCTTGTGCATCCAATAAGTACATTTGTGTCATTGGTTGAACATTTAGGTCATTTTCGTCCTCCCAAGGCTTATTCTCGTCCAATTAGGGTTTTTATCCAACCTTGTGCATCCAATAAGTGATTTTGTGTCATTGGTTGAACATTTAGGTCATTTTCGTCCTCCCAAGGCTTATTCTCGTCCAATTAGGGTTTTTAACCAATCTTGTGCATCCAATAAGTACATTTGTGTCATTGGTTGAACATTTAGGTCATTTTCGTCCTCCCAAGGCTTATTCTCGTCCAATTAGGGGTTTTAACCAATCTTGTGCATCCAATAAGTACATTTGTGTCATTGATTGATTATTTAGGTCATTTTCGTCCTCCCAAGGCTTATTCTCGTCCAATTAGGGTTTTTAACCAATCTTGTGCATCCAATAAGTGATTCTGTGTCACTGGTTGAACATTTAGGTCATTTTCGTCCTCCCAAGGCTTATTCTCGTCCAATTAGGGTTTTTAACCAATCTTGTGCAACCAATAAGTACATTTGTGTCATTGGTTGAACATTTAGATCCTTTTCGTCCTCCCAAGGCTTATTCTCGTCCAATTAGGGTTTTTAACCAATCTTGTGCATCCAATAAGTACATTTGTGTCATTGGTTGAACATTTAGGTCATTTTCGTCCTCCCAAGGCTTATTCTCGTCCAATTAGTGTTTTTAACCAATCTTGTGCATCCAATAAGTACATTTGTGTCACTGGTTGAACATTTAGGTCATTTTCGTCCTCCCAAGGCTTATTCTCGTCCAATTAGGGTTTTTAACCAATCTTGTGCATCCAATAAGTACATTTGTGTCATTGGTTGAACATTTAGGTCATTTTCGTCCTCCCAAGGCTTATTCTCGTCCAATTAAGGTTTTTAACCAATCTTGTGCATCCAATAAGTGATTTTGTGTCGTTTGTTGAACATTTAAGTCATTTTCGTCCTCCCAAGGCTTATTCTCGTCCAATTAGGGTTTTTAACCAATCTTGTGCATCCAATAAGTACATTTGTGTCATTGGTTGAACATTTAGGTCATTTTCGTCCTCCCAAGGCTTATTCTCGACCAATTAGGGTTTTTAACCCATCTTGTGCATCCAATAAGTGATTTTGTGCCATTGGTTGAACATTTAGGTCATTTTCGTCCTCCCAAGGGTTATTCTCGTCCAATTAGGGTTTTTAACCAATCTTGTGCATCCAATAAGTACATTTGTGTCATTGGTTGAACATTTAGGTCATTTTCGTCCTCCCAAGGCTTATTCTCGTCCAATTAGGGTTTTTAACCAATCTTGTGCATCCAATAAGTACATTTGTGTCATTGGTTGAACATTTTGGTCATTTCGTCCTCCCAAGGCTTATTCTCGTCCAATTAGGGTTTTTAACCAATCTTGTGCATCCAATAAGTACATTTGTGTCATTGGTTGAACATTTAGGTCATTTTCGTCCTCCCAAGGCTTATTCTCGTCCAATTAGGGTTTTTAACCAATCTTGTGCATCCAATAAGTACATTTGTGTCATTGGTTGAACATTTAGGTCATTTTCGTCCTCCCAAGGCTTATTCTCGTCCAATTTGGGTTTTTAACCAATCTTGTGCATCCAATAAGTACATTTGTGTCGTTGGTTGAACATTTAGGTCATTTTCGTCCTCCCAAGGCTTATTCTCGTCCAATTAGGGTTTTTAACCAATCTTGTGCATCCAATAAGTACATTTGTGTCATTGGTTGAACATTTAGGTCATTTTCGTCCTCCCAAGGCTTATTCATGTACAATTAGGGGTTTTAAGCAATCTTGTGCATCCAATAAGTGATTTTGTATCATTGGTTGAACATTTAGGTCATTTTCGTCTTCCCAAGGCTTATTCTCGTCCAATTAGGGTTTTTAACCAATCTTGTGCATCCAATAAGTACATTTGTGTCATTGGTTGAACATTTAGGTCATTTTCGTCCTCCCAAGGCTTATTCTCGTCCAATTAGGGTTTTTAACCAATCTTGTGCATCCAATAAGTACATTTGTGTCATTGGTTGAACATTTAGGTCATTTTCGTCCTCCCAAGGCTTATTCTCGTCCAATTAGGGTTTTGAACCAATCTTGTGCATCCAATAAAAGATTTTGTGTCATTGGTTGAACATTTAGGTCCTTTTCGTCCTCCTAAGGCTTATTCTCGTCCAATTAGGGTTTTTAACCAATCTTGTGCATCCAATAAGTGATTTTGTGTCATTGGTTGAACATTTAGGTCATTTTCGTCTTCCCAAGGCTTATTCTCGTCCAATTAGGGTTTTTAACCAATCTTGTGCATCCAATAAGTACATTTGTGTCATTGGTTGAACATTTAGGTCATTTTCGTCCTCCCAAGGCTTATTCTCGACCAATTAGGGTTTTTAACCAATCTTGTGCATCCAATAAGTACATTTGTGTCATTGGTTGAACATTTATGTCATTTTCGTCCTCCCTAGGCTTATTCTCGTCCAATTAGGGTTTTTAACCAATCTTGTGCATCCAATAAGTTATTTTGTGTCATTGGTTGAACATTTAGGTCATTTTCGTCCTCTCAAGGCTTATTCTCGTCCAATTAGGGTTTTTAACCAATCTTGTGCATCCAATAAGTGATTTTGTGTCATTGGTTGAACATTTAGGTCATTTTCGTCCTCCTTAGGCTTATTCTCGTCCAATTAGGGTTTTTAACCAATCTTGTGCATCCAATTAGTGATTTTGTGTCATTGGTTGAACATTTAGGTCCTTTTTGTCCTCCCTAGGCTTATTCTCGTCCAATTAGTGTTTTTAACCAATCTTATGCATCCAATAAGTACATTTGTGTCATTGGGTTAACATTTAGGTCATTTTTGTCCTCCCAAGGCTTATTCTCGTCCAATTAGGGTTTTTAACCAATCTTATGCATCCAATAAGTACATTTGTGTCATTGGTTGAACATTTAGGTCATTTTCGTCCTCTCAAGGCTTATTCTCGTCCAATTAGGGTTTTTAACCAATCTTGTGCATCCAATAAGTGATTTTGTGTCATTGGTTGAACATTTAGGTCATTTTCGTCCTCCTTAGGCTTATTCTCGTCCAATTAGGGTTTTTAACCAATCTTGTGCATCCAATTAGTGATTTTGTGTCATTGGTTGAACATTTAGGTCATTTTCGTCCTCCTAAGGCTTATTCTCGTCCAATTAGGGTTTTTAACCAATCTTGTGCATCCAATAAGTGATTTTGTGTCATTGGTTGAACATTTAGGTCATTTTCGTCCTCCCTTGTATTATTCTCGTCCAATTAGGGTTTGTAACCAATCTTGTGCATCCAATAAGTACATTATTGTCATTGGTTGAACATTTAGGTCATTTTGATCCTCCCTAGGCTTATTCTCGTCCAATTAGGGTTTTTTACCAATCTTGTGCATCCAATAAGTACATTTGTGTCATTGGTTGAACGTTTATTTCATTTTCGTCCTCCCTAGGCTTATTCTTTTCCAATTAGGGTTTTTAACCAATCTTGTTCATCCAATAAGAACATTTGTGTCATTGGTTTAACATTTAGGTCATTTTTGCCATCCCAAGGCTTATTCTCGTCTAATTAGGGTTTTTAACCAATCTTGTGCATCCAATAAGTGATTTTGTGTCATTGGTTGAACATTTAGGTCATTTTCGTCCTCCATAGGCTTATTCTTTTCCAATTAGGGTTTTTAACCAATCTTGTTCATCCAATAAGTACATTTGTGTCATTGGTTTAACATTTAGGTCATTTTTGTCCTCCCAAGGCTTATTCTCGTCCAATTAGGGTTTTTAACCAATCTTGTGCATCCAATAAGTGATTTTGTGTCATTGGTTGAACATTTAGGTCCTTTTTGTCCTCCCTAGGCTTATTCTCGTCCAATTAGTGTTTTTAACCAATCTTATGCATCCAATAAGTACATTTGTGTCATTGG
>JBBPBP010001249.1:892-12824 GCA_037974735.1 Cicer chorassanicum
ATGTTTAACCAATGACACAAATGTATTTATTGGATGCACAAGATTGGTTAAAAAACCTAATTGGACGAGAATAAGACTAGGGAGGACGAAAATGACCTAAATGTTCAACCAATGACACAAATGTACTTATAGGATGCACAAGATTAGTTAAAAACCCTAATTGGACAAGAATAAGCCTAGGGAGGATGAAAATGACCTAAATGTTCAACCGATGACACAAAATCACTTATTGGATGCGAAAGATTGGTTAAAAACCCTATATGGACGAGAATAAGCCTTGGGAGGACGAAAATGACCTAAATGTTCAACCAATGACAAAAATGTACTAATTGGATGCACAAGATTGGTTAAAAACACTAATTGGACGAGAATAAGCCTTGGGAGGACAAAAATGACCTAAATGTTCAATCAATGACACATATGTACTTATTGGATGCACAAGATTGGTTAAAAACCCTAATTGGACGAGCATAAGCCTAGGGAGGACGAAAATGACCTAAATGTTCAACCGATGACACAGAATCACTTATTTGATGCACAAGATTGGTTAAAAACCCTAATTGGACGAGAATAAGCCTAGGGAGGACGAAAAGGACCTAAATGTTCAACCAATGACACAAATGTACTTATTGGATGCACAAGATTGGTTAAAATTCCTAATTGGACGAGAATAAGCCTTGGGAGGACGAAAATGACCTAAATGTTCAACCAATGACACAAATGTACTTATTGGATGCACAAGATTGGGTAAAAACCCTAATTGGACGAGAATAATCCTTGGGAGGACAAAAATGACCTAAATGTTCAATCAATGACACAGATGTACTTACTGGATGCACAAGATTGGTTAAAAACCCTAATTGGACGAGAATAAGACTAGGGAGGACAAAAATGACCTAAATGATCAACCAATGATACAAATGTACTTATTGGATGCATAAGATTGGTTAAAAACCCTAATTGGACGAGAATAGGCATTGGGAGGTCGAAAATGACCTAAATGTTCAACCAATGACACAAATGTACTTATTGGATGCACAAGATTGGTTAAAAACCCTAATTGGACGAGAATAAGCCTTGGGAGGACGAAAATGACCTAAATGTTCAACCGATGGCACAAAATCACTTATTGGATGCACAAGATTGGTTAAAAACCCTAATTGGACGAGAATAAGTCTAGGGAGGACGAAAATGGCCTAAATGTTCAACCAATCACACAAAATCACTTATTGGATGCACAAGATTGGTTAAAAACCCTAATTGGACGAGAATAAGCCTAGGGAGGACGAAAATGACCTAAATGTTTAACCAATGACACAAATGTATTTATTGGATGCACAAGATTGGTTAAAAAAACCTAATTGGACGAGAATAAGACTAGGGAGGACGAAAATGACCTAAATGTTCAACCAATGACACAAATGTACTTATTGCATGCACAAGATTAGTTAAAAACCCTAATTGGACAAGAATAAGCCTAGGGAGGATGAAAATGACCTAAATGTTCAACCAATGACACAAAATCACTTATTGGATGCAAAAGATTGGTTAAAAACCCTAAATGGACGAGAATAAGCCTTGGGAGGACGAAAATGACCTAAATGTTCAACCAATGACAAAAATCACTTATTGGATGCACAAGATTGGTTAAAAACCCTAATTGGACGAGAATAAGCTTAGGGAGGACGAAAATGACCTAAATGTTTAACCAATGACACAAATGTATTTATTGGATGCACAAGATTGGTTAAAAAACCTAATTGGACGAGAATAAGACTAGGGAGGACGAAAATGACCTAAATGTTCAACCAATGACACAAATGTACTTATTGGATGCACAAGATTAGTTAAAAGCCCTAATTGGACAAGAATAAGCCTAGGGAGGATGAAAATGACCTAAATGTTCAACCAATGACAGAAAATCACTTATTGGATGCAAAAGATTGGTTAAAAACCCTAAATTGACGAGAATAAGCCTTGGGAGGACGAAAATGACCTAAATGTTCAACCAATGACAAAAATGTACTAATTGGATGCACAAGATTGGTTAAAAACCCTAATTGGACGAGAATAAGCCTAGGGAGGACGAAAATGACCTATATGTTCAACCAATGACACAAATGTACTTATTGGATGCACAAGATTGGTTAAAAACCCTAATTGGAACAGAATAAGCCTAGGGAGGACGAAAATGACCTAAATGTTCAACCAATGACAAAAATGTACTTATTGGATGCACAAGATTGGTTAAAAACCCTAATTGGACGAGAATAAGCCTAGGGAGGACGAAAAAGACCTAAATGTTCAACCAATGACACAAATGTACTTATTGGATGCACAAGATTGGTTAAAAACCCTAATTGGACGAGAATAAGGCTAGGGAGGACGAAAATGACCTAAATGTTTAACCAATGACACAAATGTATTTATTGGATGCACAAGATTGGTTAAAAAACCTAATTGGACGAGAATAAGACTAGGGAGGACGAAAATGACCTAAATGTTCAACCAATGACACAAATGTACTTATTGGATGCACAAGATTAGTTAAAAACCCTAATTGGACAAGAATAAGCCTAGGGAGGATGAAAATGACCTAAATGTTCAACCAATGACACAAAATCACTTATTGGATGCAAAAGATTGGTTAAAAACCCTAAATGGACGAGAATAAGCCTTGCGAGGACGAAAATGACCTAAATGTTCAACCAATGACAAAAATGTACTAATTGGATGCACAAGATTGGTTAAAAACCCTAATTGGACGAGAATAAGCCTAGGGAGGACGAAAATGACCTAAATGTTCAACCAATGACAAAAATGTACTTATTGGATGCACAAGATTGGTTAAAAACCCTAATTGGACGAGAATAAGCCTTAGGAGGACGAAAATGACCTAAATGTTCAACCAATGACACAAAATCACTTATTGGATGCACAAGATTGGTTAAAAACCCTAATTGGACGAGAGTAAGCATTGGGAGGACGAAAATGACCTAATTGTTCAACCAATGACACAAATTTACTTATTGGATGCAGAAGATTGGTTAAAAACCCTAATTGGACGAGAATAAGCCTTGGGAGGACGAAAATGACCTAAATGTTCAACCAATGACACAAAATCACTTATTGGATGCACAAGATTGGTTAAAAACCCTAATTGGACGAGAATAAGCCTTGGGAGGACAAAAATGACTTAAATGTTCAACCAATGACACAAATGTACTTATTGGATGCACAAGATTGGTTAAAAACCCTAATTGGACGAGAATAAGCCTTGGGAGGACGAAAATGACCTAAATGTTCAACCAATGACACAAAATCACTTATTGGATGCACAAGATTGGTTAAAAACCCTAATTGGACGAGAATAAGCCTTGGGAGGACGAAAATGACCTAAATGTTCAACCAATGACACAAAATACCTTTTTGGATGCACAAGATTGGTTAAAAACCCTAATTGGACGAGAATAAGCCTTGGGAGGACGAAAATGACCTAAATGTTCAACCAATGACACAAAATCACTTATTGGATGCACAAGATTGGTTAAAAACCCTAATTGGACGAGAATAAGCCTGGGGAGGACGAAAATAACCTAAATGTTCAACCAATGACACAAAATCACTTATTGGATGCACAAGATTGGTTAAAAACCCTAATTGGACGAGAATAAGCCTTGGGAGGACGAAAATGACCTAAATGTTCAACCAATGACACAAAATCACTTATTGGATGCACAAGATTGGTTAAAAACCCTAATTGGACGAGAATAAGCCTAGGGAGGACGAAAATGACCTAAATGTTCAAGACTTATTCACTTATTGGATACACAAGATTGGTTAAAACCCCTAATTGGACGAGAATAAGCCTTGGGAGGACGAAAATGACCTAAATGTTCAACCAATGACACAAAATCACTTATTGGATTTACAAGATTGGTTAAAAACCCTAATTGGACGAGAATAAGCCTTGGGAGGACGAAAATGACCTAAATGTTCAACCAATGACACAAAATCACTTATTGGATGCACAAGATTGGTTAAAAACCCTAATTGGACGAGAATAAGCCTTGGGAGGACGAAAATGACCTAAATGTTCAACCAATGACACAAAATCACTTATTGGATGCACAAGATTGGTTAAAAACCCTAATTGGACGAGAATCAGCCTTGGGAGAACTAAAATGACCTAAATGTTCAACCAATGACACAAATGTACTAATTGGATGCACAACATTGGTTAAAAACCCTAATTGGACGAGAATAAGCCTTGGGAGGACGAAAATGACCTAAATGTTCAACCAATGACACAAATGTACTTATTGGATGCACAAGATTGGTTAAAAACCCTAATTGGACGAGAATAAGCCTTGGGAGGACAAAAATGAACTAAATGTTCAACCAATGACACAAATGTACTTATTGGATGCACAAGATTGGTTAAAAACCCTAATTGGACGAGAATAAGCCTTGGGAGGACGAAAATGAACTAAATGTTCAACCAATGACACAAATGTACTTATTGGATGCACAAGATTGGTTAAAAACCCTAATTGGAAGCGAATAAGACTTGGGAGGACGAAAATTACCAAAATGTTCAACCAATGACACAAAATCACTTATTGGATGCACCAGATTGGTTAAAAACCCTAATTGGACGAGAATAAGCCTTGGGAGGACGAAAATGACCTAAATGTTCAACCAATGACACAAAATCACTTATTGGATGCACAAGATTGGTTAAAAACCCTAATTGGACGAGAATAAGCCTAGGGAGGACGAAAATGACCTAAATGTTCAACCAATGACACAAATGTACTTATTGGATGCACAAGATTGGTTAAAAACCCTAATTGGACGAGAATAAGCCTTGGGAAGACGAAAATGACCTAAATGTTCAACCAATGACACAAAAGCACTTATTGGATGCACAAGATTGGTTAAAAACCCTAATTGGACGAGAATAAGCATTGGGAGGACGAAAATGACCTAAATGTTCAACCAATGACACAAATGTACTTATTGGATGCACAAGATTGGTTAAAAACCCTAATTGGACGAGAATAAGCCTTGGGAGGATGAAAATGATCTAAATGTTCAACCAATGACACAAAATCACTTATTGGATGCACAAGATTGGTTAAAAACCCTAATTGGACGAGAATAAGCATTGGGAGGATGACTATGACCTAAATGTTCAACCAATGACACAAATGTACTTATTGGATGCACAAGATTGGTTAAAAACCCTAATTGGACGAGAATAAGCATTGGGAGGACGAAAATGACCTAAATGTTCAACCAATGACACAAATGTACTTATTGGATGCACAAGATTGGTTAAAAACCCTAATTGGACGAGAATAAGACTTGGGAGGACGAAAATGACCTAAATGTTCAACCAATGACACAAATGTACTTATTGCATGCACTAGATTGGTTAAAAACCCTAATTGGACGAGAATAAGCCTTGGGAGGACGAAAATGACCTAAATGTTCAACCAATGACACAAAATCACTTATTGGATGCACAAGATTGGTTAAAAACCCTAATTGGACGAGAATAAGCCTTGGGAGGACGAAAATGACCTAAATGTTCAACCAATGACACAAATGTACTTATTGGATGCACAAGATTGGTTAAAAACCCTAATTGGACGAGAATAAGCCTTGGGAGGACGAAAATGACCTAAATGTTCAACCAATGACACAAGTGCACTTATTGGATGCACAAGATTGGTTAAAAACCCTAATTGGACGAGAATAAGCCTTGGGAGGACGAAAATGACCTAAATGTTCAACCAATGACACAAAATCACTTATTGGATGCACAAGATTGGTTAAAAACCCTAATTGGACGAGAATAAGCCTTGGGAGGACGAAAATGACCTAAATGTTCAACCGATGGCACAAAATCACTTATTGGATGCACAAGATTGGTTAAAATCCCTAATTGGACGAGAATAAGCCTTGGGAGGACGAAAATGATCTAAATGTTCAACCAATGGCACAAAATCACTTACTGGATGCATAAGATTGGTTAAAAACCCTAATTGGACGAGAATAAGTCTAGGGAGGACGAAAATGACCTAAATGTTCAACCAATCACACAAAATCACTTATTGGATGCACAAGATTGGTTAAAAACCCTAATTGGACGAGAATAAGCCTAGGGAGGACGAAAATGACCTAAATGTTTAAGCAATGACACAAATGTATTTATTGGATGCACAAGATTGGTTAAAAAACCTAATTGGACGAGAATAAGACTAGGGAGGACGAAAATGACCTAAATGTTCAACCAATGACACAAATGTACTTATTGGATGCACAAGATTAGTTAAAAACCCTAATTGGACAAGAATAAGCCTAGGGAGGATGAAAATGACCTAAATGTTCAACCAATGACACAAAATCACTTATTGGATGCAAAAGATTGGTTAAAAACCCTAAATGGACGAGAATAAGCCTTGCGAGGACGAAAATGACCTAAATGTTCAACCAATGACAAAAATGTACTAATTGGATGCACAAGATTGGTTAAAAACCCTAATTGGACGAGAATAAGCCTAGGGAGGACGAAAATGACCTATATGTTCAACCAATGACACAAATGTACTTATTGGATGCACAAGATTGGTTAAAAACCCTAATTGGAACAGAATAAGCCTAGGGAGGACGAAAATGACCTAAATGTTCAACCAATGACAAAAATGTACTTATTGGATGCACAAGATTGGTTAAAAACCCTAATTGGACGAGAATAAGCCTAGGGAGGACGAAAAAGACCTAAATGTTCAACCAATGACACAAATGTACTTATTGGATGCACAAGATTGGTTAAAAACCCTAATTGGACGAGAATAAGGCTAGGGAGGACGAAAATGACCTAAATGTTTAACCAATGACACAAATGTATTTATTGGATGCACAAGATTGGTTAAAAAACCTAATTGGACGAGAATAAGACTAGGGAGGACGAAAATGACCTAAATGTTCAACCAATGACACAAATGTACTTATTGGATGCACAAGATTAGTTAAAAACCCTAATTGGACAAGAATAAGCCTAGGGAGGATGAAAATGACCTAAATGTTCAACCAATGACACAAAAGCACTTATTGGATGCAAAAGATTGGTTAAAAACCCTAAATGGACGAGAATAAGCCTTGGGAGGACGAAAATGACCTAAATGTTCAACCAATGACAAAAATGTACTAATTGGATGCACAAGATTGGTTAAAAACCCTAATTGGACGAGAATAAGCCTAGGGAGGACGAAAATGACCTAAATGTTTAACCAATGACACAAATGTATTTATTGGATGCACAAGATTGGTTAAAAAACCTAATTGGACAAGAATAAGACTAGGGAGGACGAAAATGACCTAAATGTTCAACCAATGACACAAATGTACTTATTGGATGCACAAGATTAGTTAAAAACCCTAATTGGACAAGAATAAGCCTAGGGAGGATGAAAATGACCTAAATGTTCAACCAATGACACAAAATCACTTATTGGATGCAAAAGATTGGTTAAAAACCCTAAATGGACGAGAATAAGCCTTGGGAGGAAGAAAATGACCTAAATGTTCAACCAATGACAAAAATGTACTAATTGGATGCACAAGATTGGTTAAAAACCCTAATTGGACGAGAATAAGCCTAGGGAGGACGAAAATGACCTATATGTTCAACCAATGACACAAATGTACTTATTGGATGCACAAGATTGGTTAAAAACCCTAATTGGAAGAGAATAAGCCTAGGGAGGACGAAATTGACCTAAATGTTCAACCAATGACAAAAATGTACTTATTGGATGCACAAGATTGGTTAAAAACCCTAATTGGACGAGAATAAGCCTAGGGAGGACGAAAAAGACCTAAATGTTCAACCAATGACACAAATGTACTTATTGGATGCACAAGATTGGTTAAAAACCCTAATTGGACGAGAATAAGCCTAGGGAGGACGAAAAAGACCTTAATGTTCAACCAATGACACAAAATCACTTATTGGATGCACAAGATTGGTTAGAATACCTAATTGGACGAGAATAAGCCTAGGGAGTTCGAAAATGACCTAAATGTTCAACCAATGACACAAAATCACTTATTGGATGCACAAGATTGGTTAAAAACCCTAATTGGACGAGAATAAGCCTTGGGAGGACGAAAATGACCTAAATGTTCAACCAATGACACAAAATCACTTATTGGATGCACAAGATTGGTTAAAAACCCTAATTGGACGAGAATAAGCCTTGGGAGGACGAAAATAACCTAAATCTTCAACCAATGACACAAAATCACTTATTGGATGCACAAGATTGGTTAAAAACCCTAATTGAACGAGAATAAGCCTTCGGAGGACGAAAATGACCTAAATGTTCAACCAATGACACAAAATCACTTATTGGATGCACAAGATTGGTTAAAAACCCTAATTGGACGAGAATAAGCCTTGGGAGGACGAAAATGACCTAAATGTTCAACAATGACACAAAATCACTTATTGGATGCACAAGATTGGTTAAAAACCCTAATTGGACGAGAATAAGCCTTGGGAGGACGAAAATGACCTAAATGTTCAACCAATGACACAAAATCACTTATTGGATGCACAAGATTGGTTAAAAACCCTAATTGGACGAGAATAAGCCTTGGGAGGAAGAAAATGACCTAAATGTTCAACCAATGACACTAAATCACTTATTGGATGCACAAGATTGCTTAAAAACCCTAATTGGACGAGAATAAGCCTTGGGAGGACGAAAATGACCTAAATGTTCAACCAATGACACAAAATCACTTATTGGATGCACAAGATTGGTTAAAAACCCTAATTGGACGAGAATAAGCCTTGGGAGGACGAAAATGACCTAAATGTTCAACCAATGACACAAAAGCACTTAGTGGATGCACAAGATTGGTTAAAAACCCTAATTGGACGAGAATAAGCCTTGGGAGGACGAAAATGACCTAAATGTTCAACCAATGACACAAATGTACTTATTGGATGCACAAGATTGGTTAAAAACCTTAATTGGACGAGAATATGCCTTGGGAGGATGAAAATGACCTAAATGTTCAAACAATGACACAAATGTACTTATTGGATGCACAACATTGGTTAAAAACCCTAATTGGACGAGAATAAGCCTTGGGAGGACGAAAATGACCTAAATGTTCAACCAATGACACAAATGTACTTATTGGATGCACAAGATTGGTTAAAAACCCTAATTGAACGAGAATAAGCCTAGGGAGGACGAAAATGACCTAAATGTTCAAACAATGACACAAATGTACTTATTGGATGCACAAGATTGATTAAAAACTCTAATTGGACGGGAATAAGCCTAGGGAGGACCAAAATGACCTAAATGTTCAAACAATGACACAAATGTACTTATTGGATGCACAACATTGGTTAAAAACCCTAATTGGACGAGAATAAGCCTTGGGAGGACGAAAATGACCTAAATGTTCAACCAATGACACAAATGTACTTATTGGATGCACAAGATTGGTTAAAAACCCTAATTGGACGAGAATAAGCCTAGGGAGGACGAAAATGACCTATATGTTCAACCAATGACACAAATGTACTTATTGGATGCATAAGATTGGTTAAAAACCCTAATTGGAAGAGAATAAGCCTAGGGAGCACGAAAATGACCTAAATGTTCAACCAATGACACAAATGTACTTATTGGATGCACAAGTTTGGTTAAAAACCCTAATTGGACGAGAATAAGCCTAGGGAGGACGAAAAAGACCTTAATGTTCAACCAATGACACAAATGTACTTATTGGATGCACAAGATTGGTTAAAAACCCTAATTGGACGAGAATAAGCCTAGGGAGGACGAAAATGACCTAAATGTTTAACCAATGACACAAATGTATTTATTGGATGCACAAGATTGGTTAAAAAACCTAATTGGACGAGAATAAGACTAGGGAGGACGAAAATGACCTAAATGTTCAACCAATGACACAAATGTACTTATTGGATGCACAAGATTAGTTAAAAATCCTATTTGGACAAGAATAAGCCTAGGGAGGATGAAAATGACCTAAATGTTCAACCAATGACACAAAATCACTTATTGGATGCAAAAGATTGGTTAAAAACCCTAAATGGACGAGAATAAGCCTTGGGAGGACGAAAATGACCTAAATGTTCAACCAATGACAAAAATGTACTAATTGGATGCACAAGATTGGTTAAAATCCCTAATTGGACGAGAATAAGCCTTGGGAGGACAAAAATGACCTAAATGTTCAATCAATGACACAAAAGTACTAATTGGATGCACAAGATTGGTTAAAAACCCTAATTGGACGAGCATAAGCCTTGGGAGGACGAAAATGACCTAAATGTTCAACCAATGACACAAATGTACTTATTGGATGCACAAGATTGGGTAAAAACCCTAATTGGACGAGAATAATCCTTGGGAGGACAAAAATGACCTAAATGTTCAATCAATGACACAGATGTACTTACTGGATGCACAAGATTGGTTAAAAACCCTAATTGGACGAGAATAAGACTAGGGAGGACAAAAATGACCTAAATGATCAACCAATGATACAAATGTACTTATTGGATGCACAAGATTGGTTAAAAACCCTAATTGGACGAGAATAGGCATTGGGAGGTCGAAAATGACCTAAATGTTCAACCAATGACACAAATGTACTTATTGGATGCACAAGATTGGTTAAAAACCCTAATTGGACGAGAATAAGCCTTGGGAGGACGAAAATGACCTAAATGTTCAACCGATGGCACAAAATCACTTATTGGATGCACAAGATTGGTTAAAAACCCTAATTGGACGAGAATAAGTCTAGGGAGGACGAAAATGGCCTAAATGTTCAACCAATCACACAAAATCACTTATTGGATGCACAAGATTGGTTAAAAACCCTAATTGGACGAGAATAAGCCTAGGGAGGACGAAAATGACCTAAATGTTTAACCAATGACACAAATGTATTTATTGGATGCACAAGATTGGTTAAAAAAACCTAATTGGACGAGAATAAGACTAGGGAGGACGAAAATGACCTAAATGTTCAACCAATGACACAAATGTACTTATTGCATGCACAAGATTAGTTAAAAACCCTAATTGGACAAGAATAAGCCTAGGGAGGATGAAAATGACCTAAATGTTCAACCAATGACACAAAATCACTTATTGGATGCAAAAGATTGGTTAAAAACCCTAAATGGACGAGAATAAGCCTTGGGAGGACGAAAATGACCTAAATGTTCAACCAATGACAAAAATCACTTATTGGATGCACAAGATTGGTAAAAACCCTAATTGGACGAGAATAAGCCTAGGGAGGACAAAAATGACCTAAATGTTTAACCAATGACACAAATGTATTTATTGGATGCACAAGATTGGTTAAAAAACCTAATTGGACGAGAATAAGACTAGGGAGGACGAAAATGACCTAAATGTTCAACCAATGACACAAATGTACTTATTGGATGCACAAGATTAGATAAAAACCCTAATTGGTTGAGAATAAGCCTTGGGAGGACGAAAATGATCTAAATGTTCAACCATAGGCACAAAATCACTTACTGGATGCACAAGATTGGTTAAAAACCCTAATTGGAAGAGAATAAGCCTAGGGAGGACGAAAATGACCTAAATGTTCAACCAATGACAAAAATGTACTAATTGGATGCCCAAGATTGGTTAAAAACCCTAATTGGACGAGAATAAGCCTAGGGAGGACGAAAAAGACCTAAATGTTCAACCAATGACAAAAAATCACTTATTGGATGCACAAGATTGGTTAGAATACCTAATTGGACGAGAATAAGCCTAGGGAGTTCGAAAATGACCTAAATGTTCAACCAATGACACAAAATCACTTATTGGATGCACAA
>JBBPBP010001250.1:0-12824 GCA_037974735.1 Cicer chorassanicum
GAAAATGACCTAAATGTTCAACCAATGACACAAAATCACTTATTGGATGCACAAGATTAGTTAAAAACCCTAATTGGACGAGAATAAGCCTAGGGAGGACGAAAATGACCTAAATGTTCAACCATTGACACAAAGTCACTTATTAGATGCACAAGATTGGTTAAAAACCCTAATTGGACGAGAATAAGCCTTGGGAGGACGAAAATGACTTAAATGTTCAACCAATGACACAAAATAATTTATTGGATGCACAAGAATGGTTAAAAACCGTAATTGTACGAGAATAAGCCTTGGGAGGACGAAAATGACCTAAATGTTCAACCAATGACACAAAATCACTTATTGGATGCAAAAGATTGGTTAAAAACCCTAATTGGACGAGAATAAGCCTTGGGAGGATGAAAATGACCTAAATGTTCAACCAATGACACAAAATCACTTATTGGATGCACAAGATTGGTTAAAAACCCTAATTGGACGAGAATAAGCCTAGGGAGGACAAAAATGACCTAAATTTCAACCAATGACACAAAATCACTTATTTGATGCACAAGATTGGTTAAAAACCCTAATTGGACGATAATAACCCTTGGGAGGACGAAAATGACCCAAATGTTCAACCAATGACACAAATGTACTTATTGAATGCACAAGATTGGTTAAAAAAATAATTGGATGAGAATAAGCCTAGGGAGGACGAAAATTACCTAAATGTTCAACCATTGACACAAAATCACTTATTGGATGCACAAGATTGGTTAAAAACCCTAATTGG
This sequence comes from Cicer chorassanicum, assembly GCA_037974735.1. NCBI lineage: Eukaryota > Viridiplantae > Streptophyta > Magnoliopsida > Fabales > Fabaceae > Cicer > Cicer chorassanicum. The sequence continues at coordinate 776 of JBBPBP010001250.1, forward strand.
ATGAGAATAAGCCTTGGGAGGACGAAAATGACTTAAATGTTCAACCAATGACACAAAATCACTTATTGGATGCACAAGATTGGTTAAAAACCCTAATTGGACGAGAATAAGCCTAGGGAGGACAAAAATGACCTAAATGTTCAACCAATGACACAAAATCACTTATTGGATGCACAAGATTGGTTAAAAACCCTAATTGGACGAGAATAAGCTTTTGGAGGACATAAATGACCTAAATGTTCAACTAATGACACAAATGTACTTATTGGATGCACAAGATTGTTAAAAAACCCTAATTGGACGAGAATAAGTATAGGGAGGACGAAATTGACCTAAATGTTCAACCAATGACACAAAATCACTTATTGGATGCACAAGATTGGTTAAAAACCCTAATTGGACGAGAATAAGCCTTGGGAGGACGAAAATGACCTAAATGTTCAACCAATGACACAAATGTACTTATTGGATGCACAAGATTGGTTAAAAACCGTAATTGGACGACAATAAGCCTAGGGAGGACGAAAATGACCTAAATGTTAAACCAATGACACAAAATCACTTATTGTATGCACAAGATTGGTTAAAATCCCTAATAAAGCGAGACTAAGCCTTGGGAGGACGCATATGACCTAAATGTTCAACCAATGACACAAAATCACTTATTGGATGCACAAGATTGGTTAAAAACCCTAATTGGACGAGAATAAGCCTTGGGAGGACGAAAATGACCTAAATGTTCAACCAATGACACAAAATCACTTATTGGATGCACAAGATTGGTTAAAAACCCTAACTGGACGAGAATAAGCCTAGGGAGGACGAAAATGACCTAAATGTTCAACCAATGACATAAAATCACTTATTGGATGCACTAGATTGGTTTAAAACCCTAATTGGACGAGAATAAGCATTCGAAGGACGAAAATGACTTAAATGTTCAACCAATGACACAAAATCACTTATTGGATGCACAAGATTGGTTAAAAACCCTAATTGGACGAGAATAAGCATTCAGAGGACGAAAATGACATAATGTTCAACCAATGACACAAAATCACTTATTGGATGCACAAGATTGGTTAAAAACCCTAATTGGACGAGAATAAGCCTTGGGAGGACGAAAATGACCTAAATGTTCAACCAATGACACAAAATCACTTATTGGATGCACAAGATTGGTTAGAAACCCTAATTCGACGAGAATAATCCTTAGGAGGACGAAAATGACCTAAATGTTCAACCAATGACACAAAATCACTTATTGGATGCACAAGATTGGTTAAAAACCCTAATTGGACGAGAATAAGCCTTGGGAGGACGAAAATGACCTAAATGTTCAACCAATGACACAAAATCACTTATTGGATGCACAAGATTGGTTAAAAATCCTAATTGGACAAGAATAATCCTAGGGAGGACGAAAATGACCTAAATGTTCAACCAACGACACAAATGTACTTATTGGATGCACAAGATTGGTTAAAAACCCTATTTGGACGAGAATAAGCCTAGGGAGGACGAAAATGACCTAAATGTTCAACCAATGACACAAAATCACTTATTGGATGCACAAGATTGCTTAAAAACCCTAATTGGACGAGAATAAGCCTTAGGAGGACGAAAATGACCTAAATGTTCAACCAATGACACAAAATCACTTATTGGATGCACAAGATTGGTTAAAAACCCTAATTGGACGAGAATAAGCCTTGGGAGGACGAAAATGACCTAAATGTTCAACCAATGACACAAAATCACTTATTGGATGCACAAGATTGGTAAAAAACCCTTATTGGACGAGAATAAGCCTTGGGAGGACGAAAATGACCTAAATGTTCAAACAATGACACAAAATCACTTATTGGATGCACAAGATTGGTTAAAAACCCTAATTGGACGAGAATAAGCCTAAGGAGGACGACAATGACCTAAATGTTCAACCAATGACACAAAATCACTTATTGGATGCACAAGATTGGTTAAAAACCCTAATTGGACGAGAATAAGCCTTGGGAGGACGAAAATGACCTAAATGTTCAACCAATGACACAAAATCACTTATTGGATGCCTAAGATTGGTTAAAAACCCTAATTGGACGAGAATAAGCCTTGGGAGGACGAAAATGACCTAAATGTTCAACCAATGACACAAAATCACTTATTGGATGCACAAGATTGGTTAAAAACCCTAATTGGACGAGAATAAGTCTTGGGAAGACAAAAATGACCTAAATGTTCAACCAATGACACAAAATCACTTATTGGATGCACAAGATTGGTTAAAAACCCTAATTGGACGAGAATAAGCCTTGGGAGGACGAAAATGACCTAAATGTTCAACCAATGACACAAAATCACTTATTGGATGCACAAGATTGGTTAAAAACCCTAATTGGACGAGAATAAGCCTTGGGAGGACGAAAAATGACCTAAATGTTTAACCAATGACACAAAATCACTTATTGGATGCACAAGATTGGTTAAAAACCCTAATTGGACGAGAATAAGCCTTGGGAGGACGAAAATGACCTAAATGTTCAACCAATGACACAAAATCACTTATTGGATGCACAAGATTGGTTAAAAACCCTAATTGGACGAGAATAAGCCTTGGGAGGACGAAAATGACCTAAATGTTCAACCAATGACACAAAATCACTTATTGGATGCATATGATTGGTTAAAAACCCTAATTGGAAGAGAATAAGCCTAGGGAGGACAAAAATGACCTAAATGTTCAACCAATGACACAAAATCACTTATTGGATGCACAAGATTGGTTAAAAACCCTAATTGGACGAGAATAAGCCTTGGGAGGACGAAAATGACCTAAATGTTCAACCAATGACACAAAATCACTTATTGGATGCACAAGATTGGTTAAAAACCCTAATTGGACAAGAATAAGCCTTGGGAGGACGAAAATGACCGAAATGTTCAACCAATGACACAAATGTACTTATTGGATGCACAAGATTGGTTAAAAACCCTAATTGGACGAGAATAAGCCTTGGGAGGACGAAAATGACCTAAATGGTCAACCAATGACACAAAATCAATTATTGGATGCACAAGATTGGTTCAAAACCCTAACTGCACGAGAATAAGCCTAGGGAGGACGAAAATGACCTAAATGTTCAACCAATGACACAAAATCACTTATTGGATGCACAAGATTGGTTAAAAACCCTAATTGGACGAGAATAAGCCTTGGGAGGACGAAAATGACCTAAATGTTCAACTAATGACTAAAATCAATTATTGGATGCACAAGATTGGTTAAAAACCCTAATTGGCAAATAATAAGCCTTGGGAGAACGAAAATGACCTAAATGTTCAACCAATGACACAAAATCACTTATTGGATGCACAAGATTGGTTAAAACCCTAATTGGACGAGAATAAGCCTAGGGAGGACGAAAATGACCTAAATGTTCAACCAATGACACAAAATCACTTATTGGATGCACAAGATTGGTTAAAAACCCTACTTGGACGAGAATAAGCCTTGGGAGGACGAAAATGACCTAAATGTTCAACCAATGACATAAAATCACTTATTGGATGCACAAGATTGGTTAAAAACCCTAATTGGCAAGAATAAGCCTAGGGAGGACGAAAATGACCTAAATGATCAACCAATGACACAAAATCACTTATTGGATGCACAAGATTGGTTAAAAACCCTAATTGGACGAGAATAAGCCTTGGGAGGACGAAAATGACCTAAATGTTCAACCAATGACACAAAATCACTTATTGGATGCACAAGATTGGTTAAAAACCCTAATTGGACGAGAATAAGCCTTGGGGGAGGAAAATGACCTAAATGTTCAACCAATAGCACAAAATCACTTATTGGAAGCACAACATTGGTTAAAAACCGTAATTGGACGAGAATAAGCCTAGGGAGGACGAAAATGACCTCAATGTTAAACCAATGACACAAAATCACTTATTGGATGCACAAGATTGGTTAAAAACCCTAATTGGACGAGAATAAGCCTTGGGAGGACGAAAATGACCTAAATGTTCAACCAATGACACAAAATCACTTATTGGATGCACAAGATTGGTTAAAAACCCTAATTGGACGAGAATAAGCCTTGGGAGGACGAAAATGTCCTAAATGTTTAACCAATGACACAAAATTACTTATTGGATGCACAAGATTGGTTAAAACCCCTAATTGGATGACAATAAGCCTTGGGAGGACGAAAATGACCTAAATGTTAAACCAATGACACAAAATCACTTATTGTATGCACAAGTTTGGTTAAAATCCCTAATTGGACGAGAATAAGCCTTGGGAGGACAAAAATGACCTAAATGTTCAACCAATGACACAAAATCACTTATTGGATGCACAAGATTGGTTAAAAACCCTAATTGGACGAGAATAAGCCTTGGGAGGACGAAAATGTCCTAAATGTTCAACCAATGACACAGATGTACTTATTGGATGCACAAGATTGGTTAAAAACCCTAAATGGACCAGAATAAGCCTTGGGAGGACGAAAATGACCTAAATATTCAACCAATGACACAAAATCACTTATTGGATGCACAAGATTGGTTAAAAACCCTAATTGGACGAGAATAAGCCTTGGAAGGTCGAAAATGACCTAAATGTTCAACCAATGACACAAATGTACTTATTGGATGCACAAGATTGGTTAAAAACCCTAATTGGACGAGAATAAGCCTTGGGAGAACAAAAATGACCTAAATGATCAACCAATGACACAAAATCACTTATTGGATGCACAAAATTGGTTAAAAACCCTATTTGGATGAGAATAAGCCTTGGGAGGACGAAAATGACTTAAATGTTCAACCAATGACATATAATCACTTATTGGATGCACAAGATTGGTTAAAAACCCTAATTGGACGAGAATAAGCCTAGGGAGGACAAAAATGACCTAAATGTTCAACCAATGACACAAAATCACTTATTGGATGCACAAGATTGGTTAAAAACCCTAATTGGACGAGAATAAGCCTTGGGAGGACGAAAATGTCCTAAATGTTCAACCAATGACACAGACGTACTTATTGGATGCACAAGATTGGTTAAAAACCCTAATTGGACCAGAATAAGCCTTGGGAGGACGAAAATGACCTAAATATTCAACCAATGACACAAAATCACTTATTGGATGCACAAGATTGGTTAAAAACCCTAATTGGACGAGAATAAGCCTTGGGAGGTCGAAAATGACCTAAATGTTCAACCAATGACACACATGTACTTATTGGATGCACAAGATTGGTTAAAAACCCTAATTGGACGAGAATAAGCCTTGGGACAACGAAAATGACCTAAATGATCAACCAATGACACAAAATCACTTATTGGATGCACAAAATTGGTTAAAAACCCTATTTAGATGAGAATAAGCCTTGGGAGGACGAAAATGACTTAAATGTTCAACCAATGACATAAAATCACTTATTGGATGCACAAGATTGGTTAAAAACCCTAATTGGACGAGAATAAGCATAGGGAGGACAAAAATGACCTAAATGTTCAACCAATGACACAAAATCACTTATTGGATGCACAAGATTGGTTAAAAACTTTAATTGGACGAGAATAAGCTTTGGGAGGACGAAAATGTCCTAAATGTTCAACCAATGACACAGATGTACTTATTGGATGCACAAGATTGGTTAAAAACCCTAATTGGACGAGAATAAGCCTTGGGAGGACGAAAATGACCTAAATGTTCAACCAATGACACAAAATCACTTATTGGATGCACAAGATTGGTTAAAAACCCTAATTGGACGAGAATTAGCCTAGGGAGGACAAAAATGACCTAAATTTCAACCAATGACACAAAATCACTTATTTGATGCACAAGATTGGTTAAAAACCCTAATTGGACGATAATAACCCTTGGGAGGACGAAAATGACCCAAATGATCAACCAATGACACAAAATCACTTATTGGATGCACAAAATTGGTTAAAAACCCTATTTGGATGAGAATAAGCCTTGGGAGGACGAAAATGACTTAAATGTTCAACCAATGACATAAAATCACTTATTGGATGCACAAGATTGGTTAAAAACCCTAATTGGACGAGAATAAGCATAGGGAGGACAAAAATGACCTAAATGTTCAACCAATGACACAAAATCACTTATTGGATGCACAAGATTGGTTAAAAACTTTAATTGGACGAGAATAAGCCTTGGGAGGACGAAAATGTCCTAAATGTTCAACCAATGACACAGATGTACTTATTGGATGCACAAGATTGGTTAAAAACCCTAATTGGACGAGAATAAGCCTTGGGAGGACGAAAATGACCTAAATGTTCAACCAATGACACAAAATCACTTATTGGATGCACAAGATTGGTTAAAAACCCTAATTGGATGAGAATAAGCCTTGGGAGGACGAAAATGACCTAAATGTTCAACCAATGACACAAAATCACTTATTGGATGCACAAGATTGGTTAAAAACCCTAATTGGATGAGAATAATCCTTGGGAGGACGAAAATGACCTAAATTTTCAACCAATGACACAAAAGTACTTATTAGATGCACAAGATTGGATAAAAACCCTAATTGGACGAGAATAAGCCTTGGGAGGACGAAAATGACCTAAATGATCAAACAATGACACAAAATCACTTATTGGATGCACAAGATTGGTTAAAAACCCTAATAGGACGAGAATAAGCCTTGGGAGGACGAAAATGACCTAAATGTTCAACCAATGACACAAATGTACTTATTGGATGCACAAGATTGGTTAAAAACCCTAATGGGATGAGAATAATCATTGGGAGGACGAAAATGACCTAAATGTTCAAACAATGACACAAAATCACTTATTGGATGCACAAGATTGGTTAAAAACCCTAATTGGACGAGAATAAGCCTAGGGAGGACGAAAATGACCTAAATGTTCAACCAATGACACAAAATCACTTATTGGATGCACAAGATTGGTTAAAAACCCTAATTGAACGAGAATAAGCCTAGGGAGGACGAAAATGACCTAAATGTTCAACCAATAACACAAAATCACTTATTGGATGCACAAGATTGGTTAAAAACCCTAATTGGACGAAAATAAGTCCCTAGAGGATGAAAATGACCTAAATGTTCAACCAATGACACAAAATCACTTATTGGATGCACAAGATTGGTTAAAAACCCTAATAGGACGAGAATAAGCCTTGGGAGGACGAAAATGACCTAAATGTTCAACCAATGGCACAAAATCACTTATTGGATGCACAAGATTGGTTAAAAACCCTAATTGGACGAGAATAAGCCTAGGGAGGACGAAAATGACCTAAATGTTCAACCAATGACACAAAATCACTTATTGGATGCACAAGATTGTTAAAAAACCCTAATTGGACGAGAATAAGCCTAGGGAGGACGAAAATGACCTAAATGTTCAACGAATGACACAAAATCACTTATTGGATGCACAAGATTGGTTAAAAACCCTAATTGGACGAGAATAAGCTTTTGGAGGACATAAATGACCTAAATGTTCAACCAATGACACAAATGTACTTATTGGATGCACAAGATTGGTTAAAACCCCTAATTGGACGAGAATAAGTTTTGGGAGGACGAAAATGACCTAAATGTTCAACCAATTGCACAAAATCACTTATTGGATGCACAAGATTGGTTAAAAACCCTAATTGGACGAGAATAAGCCTAGGGAGGACGAAAATGACCTAAATGTTCAACCAATGACACAAAATCACTTATTGGATGCACAAGATTGTTAAAAAACCCTAATTGGACGAGAATAAGCCTAGGGAGGACGAAAATGACCTAAATGTTCAACCAATGAAACAAAATCACCTATTGGATGCACAAGATTGGTTAAAAACCCTAATTGGACGAGAATGAGCCTAGGGAGGACGAAAATGACATAACTGTTCAACCGATGACACAAAATCACTTATTGGATGCACAAGATTGGTTAAAAACCCTAATTGGACGAGAATAAGCCTAGGGAGGACGAAAATGACCTAAATGTTCAACCAATGACACAAAATCACTTATTGGATGCACAAGATTGGTTAAAAACCCTAATTGGACGAGAATAAGCATAAGGAGGACCAAAATGACCTAAATGTTCAACCATGACACAAAAATCACTTATTGGATGCACAAGATTGGTTAAAAACCCTAATTGGATGAGAATAAGCCTTGGGAGGACGAAAATGACCTAAATGTTCAACCAATGACACAAAATCACTTATTGGATGCACAAGATTGGTTAAAAACCCTAATTGGACGAGAATAAGCCTAGGGAGGACGAAAATGACCTAAATGTTCAACCAATGACACAAAATCACTTATTGGATGCACAAGATTGGTTAAAAACCCTAATTGGACGAGATTAAGCCTAGGGAGGACGAAAATGACCTAAATGTTCAACCAATGACACAAATGTACTTATTGGATGCACAAGATTGGTTAAAAACCCTATTTGGACGAGAATAAGCCTTGGGAGGACGAAAATGACCTAAATGTTCAACCAATGACACAAAATCACTTAATGGATGCACAAGATTGGTTAAAAACCCTAATTGGACGAGAATAAGCCTTGGGAGGACGAAAATGACCTAAATGTTCAACCAATGACACAAATGCACTTATTGGATGCACAAGATTGGTTAAAAACCCTAATTGGATGAGAATAAGCCTTGGGAGGACGAAAATGACCTAAATGTTCAACCAATGACACAAAATCACTTATTGGATGCACAAGATTGGTTAAAAACCCTAATTGGACGAGAATAAGCCTAGGGAGGACGAAAATGTCCTAAATGTTCAACCAATGACACAAATGTAGTTATTGGATGCACAAGATTGGTTAAAAACCCTAATTGGACGAGAATAAGCCGTGGGAGGACGAAAATGACCTACATGTTCAACCAATGACACAAATGTACTTATTGGATTCACAAGATTGGTTAAAAACCCTAATTCGAGGAGAATAAGCCTTGGGAGGATGAAAATGACCTAAATGTTCAACCAATGACACAAAATCACTTATTGGATGCACAAGATTGGTTAAAAACCCTAATTGGACGAGAATAAGCCTAGGGTGGACGAAAATGACCTAAATGTTCAACCAATGCTACAAAATCACTTATTGGATGCACAAGATTGGTTAAAAACCCTAATTGGACGAGAATAAGCCTAGGGAGGACGAAAATGACCTAAATGTTCAACCAATGACACAAAATCACTTATTGGATGCACAAGATTGGTTAAAAACCCTAATTGGACGAGAATAAGCCTAGGGAGGACGAAAATGACCTAAATGTTCAACCAATGACACAAAATCACTTATTGGATGCACAAGATTGGTTAAAAACCCTAATTGGACAAGAATAAGCCTAGGGAGGACGAAAATGAACTAAATGTTCAACCAATGACACAAATGTACTTATTGGATGCACAAGATTGGTTAAAAACCCTAATTGGACGAGAATAAGCCTTGGGAAGACGAAAATGACCTAAATGTTCAACCAATGACACAAATGTACTTATTGGATGGACAAGATTGGTTACAAACCCTAATTGGACGAGAATAAGCCTTGGGAGGACGAAAATGACCTAAATGTTCAACCAATGACACAAAATCACTTATTGGATGCACAAGATTGGTTAAAAACCCTAATTGGACGAGAATAAGCCTAGGGAGGACGAAAATGACCTAAATGTTCAACCAATGACACAAAATCACTTATTGGATGCACAAGATTGGTTAAAAACCCTAATTGGACGAGAATACGCATTGGGAGGACGAAAATGACCTAAATGTTCAACCAATGACACAAGTGTACTTATTGGATGCTCAAGATTGGTTAAAAACCCTAATTGGACGAGAATAAGCCTAGGGAGGACGAAAATGACCTAAATGTTCAACCAATGACACAAATGTACTTATTGGATGCACAAGATTGGTTAAAAACCCTAATTGGACGAGAATAAGCCTTTGAGGACTTAAATGACCTAAATGTTCAACCAATGACAAAAGATCACTTATTGGATGCACAAGATTGATTAAAAACCCTAATTGGACGAGAATAAGCATTGGGAGGACGAAAAATGACCTAAATGTTCAACCAATGACACAAAATCACTTATTGGATGCACAAGATTGGTTAAAAACCCTAATTGGACGAGAATAAGCCTAGGGAGGACGTAAATGACCTAAATGTTCAACCAATGACACAAATGTACTTATTGGATGCACAAGATTGGTTAAAAACCCTAATTGGACGAGAATAAACCTTGGGAGGACGAAAATGACCTAAATAATCAACCAATGACACAAAATCTCTTATTGGATGCACAAGATTGGTTAAAAACCCTAATTGGAAGAGAATAATCCTTGGGAGGACGAAAATGACCTAAATGTTCAACCAATGACACAAAATCACTTATTGGATGCACAAGATTGGTTAAAAACCCTAATTGGACGAGAATAAGCCTAGGGAGGACGAAAATGACCTAAATGTTCAACCAATGACACAAAATCACTTATTGGATGCACAAGATTGGTTAAAAACCCTAATCGGACGAGAATAAGCCTAAGGAGGACGAAAATGACCTAAATGTTCAACCAATGACACAGATGTACTTATTGGATGCACAAGATTGGTTAAAAACCCTAATTGGACGAGAATAAGCCTTGGGAGGACGAAAATGACCTAAATGTTCAACCAATGACACAAAATCACTTATTGGATGCACAAGATTGGTTAAAAACCCTAATTGGACGAGAATAAGCCTAGGGATGACAAAAATGACCTAAATGTTCAACCAATGACACAAAATCACTTATTAGATGCACAAGATTGGTTAAAAACCCTAATTGGACGAGAATAAGCCTTGGGAGGACGAAAATGACCTAAATGTTCAACCAATGACACAAAATCACTTATTGGATGCATAAGATTGGTTAAAAATCGTAATTGGACGAGAATAAGCCTTGGGAGGACGAAAATTACCTAAATGTTAAATCAATGATACAAAATCACTTATTTGATGCAAAAGATTGGTTAAAAACCCTAATTGGACGAGAATAAGCCTTGGGAGGACGAAAATGACCTAAATGTTCAACCAATGACACAAAATCACTTATTGGATGCACAAGATTGGTTAAAAACCCTAATTGGACGAGAATAAGCCTAGGGAGGAGAAAAATGACCTAAATGTTCAACCAATGACACAAAATCACTTATTAGACGCACAAGATTGGTTAAAAACCCTAATTGGACGAGAATAAGCCTTGGGAGGACGAAAATAACCTAAATGTTCAACCAATGACACAAAATCACTTATTGGATGCACAAGATTGGTTAAAAATCGTAATTGGACGAGAATAAGCCTTGGGAGGACGAGAATGACCTAAATGTTAAATCAATGATACAAAATCACTTATTGGATGCAAAAGATTGGTTAAAAACCCTAATTGGACGAGAATAAGCCTTGGGAGGACGAAAATGACCTAAATGTTCAACCAATGACACAAAATCACTTATTGGATGCACAAGATTGGTTAAAAACCCTAATTGGACGAGAATAAGCATAGGGAGGACAAAAATGACCTAAATTTCAACCAATGACACAAAATCACTTATTGGATGCACAAGATTGGTTAAAAACCCTAATTGGACGATAATAAGCCTAAGAAGGACGAAAATGACCCAAATGTTCAACCAATGACACAAATGTACTTATTGGATGCACAAGATTGGTTAAAAAAAATAATTAGATGAGAATAAGCCTAGGGAGGACGAAAATGTCCTAAATGTTCAACCATTGACACAAAATCACTTATTGGATGCACAAGATTGGTTAAAAACCCTAATTGGACCAGAATAAGCCTTGGGAGGACGAAAATGACCTAAATATTCAACCAATGACACAAAATCACTTATTGGATGCACAAGATTGGTTAAAAACCCTAATTGGACGAGAATAAGCCTTGGGAGGTCGAAAATGACCTAAATGTTCAACCAATGACACA
>JBBPBP010001251.1:0-10826 GCA_037974735.1 Cicer chorassanicum
TGATTTTGTGTCATTGGTTGAACATTTAGGTCATTTTCGTCTTCCCTAGGCTTATTCTCTTCCAATTAGGGTTTTTAACCAATCTTGTGCATCCAATAAGTACATCTGTGTCATTGATTAAACATTTAGGTCATTTTTGTCCTCCCAAGGCTTATTCTCGTCCAATTAGGGTTTTTAACCAATCTTGTGCATCCAATAAGTACATTTGTGTCATTGGTTGAATATTTAGGTCATTTTCGTCCTCCCAAGGCTTATACCCGTCCAATTAGGGTTTTTAACCAATCTTATGCATCCAATAAGTACATTTGTGTCATTGGTTGAACATTTAGGTCATTTTCGTCGTCCCTAGGCTTCTTCTTGTCCAATTAGGGTTTTTAACTAATCTTGTGCATCCAATAAGTACATTTTTGTCATTGGTTGAACATTTAGGTCATTTTCGTCCTCCCTAGGCTTATTCTCTTCCAATTAGGGTTTTTAACCAATCTTGTGCATCCAATAAGTACATTTGTGTCATTGGTTGAACATATAGGTCATTTTCGTCCTCCCTAGGCTTATTTTCGTCCAATTAGGGTTTTTAACCAATCTTGTGCATCCAATAAGTACATTTGTGTCATTGGTTGAACATTTAGGTCATTTTCGTCCTCCCTAGGCTTATTCTCGTCCAATTAGGGTTTTTAACCAATCTTGTGCTTCCAATAAGTACATTTGTGTCATTGGTTGAACATTTAGGTCATTTTCGTCCTCCCTAGGCTTATTCTCATCCAATTAGGGTTTTTAACCAATCTTGTGCGTCGAGTAAGTACATTTGTTACATTGGTTGAACATTTAGGTCATTTTCGTCTTCCCAAGGCTTATTCTCGTCCAATTAGGGTTTTTAACCAATCTTGTGCATCCAATAAGTGATTTTGTGTCATTGGTTGAACATTTAGGTCATTTTCGTCCTCCCTAGGCTTATTCTCGTCCAATTAGAGTTTTTAACCAATCTTGTGCATCCAATAAGTGGTTTTGTGTCATTGGTTGAACATTTAGGTCATTTTCGTCCTCCCTAGTCTTATTCTCGTCCAATTAGGGTTTTTAACCAATCTTGTGCATCCAATAAGTACATTTGTGTCATTGGTTGAACATTTAGGTCATTTTCGTCCTCCCTAGGCTTATTCTCGTCCAATTAGGGTTTTTAACCAATCTTGTGCATCCAATAAGTACATTTGTATCATTGGTTTAACATTTAGGTCATTTTCATCCTCCCTAGGCTTATTCTCGTCCAATTAGGGTTTTTAACCAATCTTGTGCATCCAATAAGTACATTTGTGTCATTGGTTGAACATTTAGTTCATTTTCGTCCTCCCAATGCTTATTCTCGTCCAATTAGGGTTTTTAACCAATCTTGTGCATCCAATAGGTGATTTCGTGTCATTGGTTGAACATTTAGGTCATTTTCGTCCTCCCTAGTCTTATTCTCGTCCAATTAGGGTTTTTAACCAATCTTGTGCATCCAATAAGTACATTTGTGTCATTGGTTGAACATTTAGGTCATTTTCGTCCTCCCTAGGCTTATTCTCGTCCAATTAGGGTTTTTAACCAATCTTGTGCATCCAATAAGTACATTTGTGTCATTGGTTGAACATTTAGGTCATTTTCGTCCTCCCAAGGCTTATTCTCGACCAATTAGGATTTTTAACCAATCTTGTGCATCCAATAAGTGATTTTGAGTCATTGGATGAATATTTAGGTCCTTTTCGTCCTCCGAAGGCTTATTCTCGTCCAATTAGGGTTTTTAACCCATCTTGTGCATCCAATAAGTGATTTTGTGTCATTGGTTGAACATTTAGGTTTTTTTGGTCCACCCTAGGCTTATTCTCGTCCAATTAGGGTTTTTAACCAATCTTGTGCATCCAATAAGTACATTTGTGTCATTGGTTGAACATTTAGGTCATTTTCGTCCTCCCTAGGCTTATTCTCGTCCAATTAGGGTTTTTAACCAATCTTGTGCATCCAATAAGTGATTTTGTGCCATTTGTCGAACATTTAGGTCATTTTCGTCCTCCCAAGGCTTATTCTCGTCCAATTAGGGTTTTTAACCAATCTTGTGCATCCAATAAGTACATTTGTGTCATTGGTTGAACATTTAGGTCATTTTCGTCCTCCCTAGGCTTATTCTCGTCCAATTAGGGTTTTTAACCAATCTTGTGCATCCAATAAGTACATTTGTGTCATTGGTTGAACATTTAGGTCTTTTTCGTCCTCCTTAGGCTTATTCTCGTCCAATTAGGGTTTTTAACCAATCTTGTGCATCCAATAAGTACATTTTTGTCATTGGTTGAACATTTAGGTCATTTTTGTCCTCCCTAGGATTATTCTCTTCCAATTAGGGTTTTTAACCAATCTTGTGCATCCAATAAGTACATTTGTGTCATTGGTTGAACATATAGGTCATTTTCGTCCTCCCTAGGCTTATTTTCGTCCAATTAGGGTTTTTAACCAATCTTGTGCATCCAATAAGTACATTTGTGTCATTGGTTGAACATTTAGGTCATTTTCGTCCTCCCTAGGCTTATTTTCGTCCAATTAGGGTTTTTAACCAATCTTGTGCATCCAATAAGTACATTTGTGTCATTGGTTGAACATTTAGGTCATTTTCGTCCTCCCTAGGCTTATTCTCGTCCAATTATGGTTTTTAACCAATCTTGTGCATCCAATAAGTGATTTTGTGTCATTGGTTGAACATTTAGGTCATTTTCGTCCTCCCTATGCTTATTCTCGTCCAATTAGGGTTTTTAACCAATCTTGTGCATCCAATAAGTAATTTTGTGTCATTGGTTGAACATTTAGGTCATTTTCGTCCTCCCTAGGCTTATTCTCGTCCAATTAGGGTTTTTAACCAATCATGCGCATCCAAGAAGTGATTTTGTGTCATTGGTTGAACATTTAGGTCATTTTCGTCCTCCCTAGGCTTATTCTCGTCCAATTAGGGTTTTTAACCAATCTTGTGCATCCAATAAGTACATTTGTGTCATTGGTTGAACATTTAGGTCATTTTCGTCCTCCCTAGGCTTATTCTCGTCCAATTAGGGTTTTTAACCAATCTTGTGCATCCAATAAGTGATTTTGTGTCATTGGTTGAACATTTAGGTCATTTTCGTCCTCCCTAGGCTTATTCTCGTCCAATTAGGGTTTTTAAACAATCTTGTGCATCCAATAAGTGATTTTGTGTCATTGGTTGAACATTTAGGTCATTTTCTTCCTCCCTAGGCTTATTCTCGTCCCATTAGGGTTTTTAACCAATCTTGTGCATCCAATAAGTGATTTTGTGTCATTGGTTGAACATTTAGGTCATTTTCGTCCTCCCTAGGCTTATTCTCGTCCAATTAGGGTTTTTAACCAATCTTGTGCATCCAATAAGTACATTTGTGTCATTCGTATAACATTTAGGTCATTTTCGTCCTCCCTAGGCTTATTCTCGTCCAATTAGGGTTTTTAACCAATCTTGTGCATCCAATAAGTACATTTGTGTCATTGGTTGAACATTTAGGTCATTTTCGTCCTCCCTAGGCTTATTCTCGTCCAATTAGGGTTTTTAACCAATCTTGTTCATCCAATAAGTAAATTTTTCTCATAGGTTGAACATTTAGGTCATTCTCGTCCTCCCAAGGCTTATTCTCGTCCAATTAGGGTTTTTAACCAATCTTGTGCATCCAATAAGTACATTTGTGTCATTGGTTGAACATTTAGGTCATTTTCGTCCTCCCTAGGCTTATTCTCGTCCAATTAGGGTTTTTAACCAATCTTATGCATCCAATAAGTGATTTTGTTACATTGGTTGAACATTTAGGTCATTTTCGTCCTCCCAAGGCTTATTCTCGTCCAATTAGGGTTTTTAACCAATCTTGTGCATCCAATAAGTACATTTGTGTCATTGGTTGAACATTTAGGTCATTTTCGTCCTCCCTAGGCTTATTCTCGTCCAATTAGGGTTTTTAACCAATCTTGTGCATCCAATAAGTACATTTCTTTCATTGGTTGAACATTTAGGTCATTTTCGTCCTCCCAAGGCATATTCTCGTCCAATTAGGGTTTTTAACCAATCTTGTGCATTTAATAAGTGATTTTGTGTCATTGGTTGAACATTTAGGTCATTTTCGTTCTCCCAAGGCTTATTCTCGTCCAATTATGGTTTTTAACCAATATTGAGCATCCAATAAGTGATTTTGTGTCATTGGTTGAACATTTAGGTCATTTTCATCCTCCCTAGGCTTATTCTCGTCCAATTAGGGTTTTTAACCAATCTTGTGCATCCAATAAGTACATTTGTGTCATTGGTTGAACATTTAGGTCATTTTCGTCCTCCCTAGGCTTATTCTCGTCCAATTAGGGTTTTTAACCAATCTTGTGCATTTAATAAGAAAATTTGTGTCATTGGTTGAACATTTAGGTCATTTTCGTCCTCCCAAGGCTTATTCTCGTCCTATTAGGGTTTTTAACCAATCTTGTGCATCCAATAAGTACATTTGTGTCATTGGTTGAACATTTAGGTCATTTTTGTCCTCCCAAGGCTTATTCTCGTCCAATTAGCGTTTTTAACCAATCTTGTGCATCCAATAAGTAAATTTGTGTCATTGGTTGAACATTTAGGTCATTTTCGTCCTCTATAGGCTTATTCTCGTCCAATTAGGGTTTTTAACCAATCTTGTGCATCCAATAAGTACATTTGTGTCATTGGTTGAACATTTAGGTCATTTTCGTCCTCCCTAGGCTTATTCTCGTCCAATTAGGGTTTTTAACCAATCTTGTGCATCCAATAAGTGATTTTGTGTCATTGGTTGAACATTTAGGTCATTTTCGTCCTCCCTAGGCTTATTCTCGTCCAATTAGGGTTTTTAACCAGTCTTGTGCATCCAATAAGGGGTTTTGTGTCATTGGTTGAACATTTAGGTCATTTTCGTCCTCCCAAGGCTTATTCTCGTCCAATTAGGGTTTTTAACTAATTTTGTGCATCCAATAAGTAAATTTGTGTCATTGGTTGAACATTTAGGTCATTTTTGTCCTCCCAAGGCTTATTCTCGTCCAATTAGGGTTTTTAACCAATCTTGTGCATCCAATAAGTACATTTGTGTCATTGGTTGAACATTTAGGTCATTTTTGTCCTCCCAAGGCTTATTTTTGTCCAATTAGGGTTTTTAACCAATCTTGTGCATCCAATTAGTACATTTGTGTCATTGGTTGAACATTTAGGTCATTTTCGTCCTCCCAAGGCTTATTCTCGTACAATTAGGGTTTTTAACTAATCTTGTGCATCCAATAAGTGATTTTGTGTCATCGGTTGAACATTTAGGTCATTTTCGTCCTCCCTAGGCTTATTCTCGTCCAATTAGGGTTTTTAACCAATCTTGTGCGTCCAATAAGTACATTTGTGTCATTGGTTGAACATTTAGGTCTTTTTCGTCCTCCCTAGGCTTATTCTCGTCCAATTAGGGTTTTTAACCAAACTTGTGCATCCAATAAGTACATTTGTGTCATTGGTTGAACATTTAGGTCATTTTCGTGCTCCCTAGGCTTATTCTCTTCCAATTAGGGTTTTTAACCAATCTTGTGCATCCAATAAGTACATTTGTGTCATTGGTTGAACATATAGGTCATTTTCGTCCTCATTAGGCTTATTCTCGTCCAATTAGGGTTTTTAACCAATCTTGTGCATCCAATAAGTACATTTGTGTCATTGGTTGAACATTTAGCTCTTTTTCGTCCTCCCTAGGCTTATTCTCGTTCAATTAGGGTTTTTAACCAATCTTGTGTATCGAATAAGTGATTTTGTGTCATTGGTTGAACATTTAGGTCATTTTCGTCTTCCCTAGGCTTATTCTCTTCCAATTAGGGTTTTTAACCAATCTTGTGCATCCAATAAGTACATTTGTGTCATTGATTAAACATTTAGGTCATTTTTGTCCTCCCAACGCTTATTCTCGTCCAATTAGGGTTTTTAACCAATCTTTTGCATCCAATAAGTACATTTGTGTCATTGGTTGAACATTTAGGTCATTTTCGTCCTCCCAAGGCTTATTTTCGTCCAATTAGGGTTTTTAACCAATCTTGTGCATCCAATAAGTACATTTGTGTCATTGGTTGAACATTTAGGTCATTTTCGTCCTCCCAAGGCTTATTCTCGTCCAATTAGGGTTTTTAACTAATCTTGTGCATCCAATAAGTACATTTGTTTCATTGGTTGAACATTTAGGTCATTTTCGTCCTCCCAAGGCTTATTCTCGTCCAATTAGGGTTTTTAACCAATCTTGTGATCCAATAAGTGATTTTGTGTCGTTGGTTGAACATTTAGGTCATTTTCGTCCTCCCAAGGCTTATTCTCGTCCAATTAGGGTTTTTAACCAATCTTGTGCATCCAATAAGTACATTTGTGTCATTGGTTGAACATTTAGGTCATTTTTGTCCTCCCAAGTCTTATTCTCGTCCAATTAGAGTTTTTAACCAATCTTGTGCATCCAATAAGTGATTTTGTGTCATTGGTTGAACATTTAGGTCATTTTCGTCCTGCCAAGGCTTATTCTCGTCCAATAAGGGTTTTTAACCAATCTTGTGCATCCAATAAGTACATTTGTGTCATTGGTTGAACATTTAGGTCATTTTCGTCCTCCCAAGGCTTATTCTCGTCCAATTAGGGTTTTTAACCAATCTTGTGCATCCAATAAGTACATTTGTGTCATTGGTTGAACATTTAGGTCATTTTCGTCCTCCCTAGGCTTATTCTCGTCCAATTAGGGTTTTTAACCAATCTTGTGCATCGAATAAGTGATTTTGTGTCATTGGTGGATTATTTAGGTCATTTTCGTCCTCCCTAGGCTTATTCTCTTCCAATTAGGGTTTTTAACCAATCTTGTGCATCCAATAAGTACATCTGTGTCATTGATTGAACATTTAGGTCATTTTTGTCCTCCCAAGGATTATTCTCGTCCAATTAGGGTTTTTAACCAATCTTCTGCATCCAATAAGTACATTTGTGTCATTGGTTGAACATTTAGGTCATTTTCGTCCTCCCTAGGCTTATTCTCGTCCAATTAGGGTTTTTAACCAATCTTGTGCATCCAATAAGTACATTTGTGTCATTGGTTGAACATTTAGGTCATTTTCGTCCTCCCTAGGCTTATTCTCGTCCAATTAGGGTTTTTAACCAATCTTGTGCATCCAATAATTTATTTTGTGTCATTGGTTGAACATTTAAGTCATTTTCGTCCTCCCTAGGCTTATTCTTGTCCAATTAGGGTTTTTAACCAATCATGTGCATCCAATAAGTACATTTGTGTCATTGCTTGAACATTTAGGTCATTTTCGTCCTCCCTAGGCTTATTCTCGTCCAATTAGGGTTTTTAACCAATCTTGTGCATCCAATAAGTACATTTGTGTCATTGCTTGAACATTTAGGTCATTTTCGTCCTCCCTAGGCTTATTCTCGTCCAATTAGGGTTTTTAACCAATCTTGTGCATCCAATAAGTACATTTGTGTCATTGGTTGAACATTTAGGTCATTTTCGTCCTCCCTAGGCTTATTCTCGTCCAATTAGGGTTTTTAACCAATCTTGTGCATCCAATAAGTGATTTGGTGTCATTGGTTGAACATTTAGGTCATTTTCGTCCTCCCAAGGGTTATTCTCGTCCAATTAGGGTTTTTAACCAATCTTGTGCATCCAATAAGTACATTTGTGTCATTGGTTGAACATTTAGGTCATTTTCGTCCTCCCAAGGCTTATTCTTGTCCAATTAGGGTTTTTAACCAATCTTGTGCATCCAATAAGTACATTTGTGTCATTGGCTGAACATTTAGGTCATTTTCGTCCTCCCTAGGCTTATTCTCTTCCAATTAGGGTTTTTAACCAATCTTGTGCATCCAATAAGTACATTTGTGTCATTGGTTGAACATTTAGGTCATTTTCGTCCTCCCTAGGCTTATTCTCCTCCAATTAGGGTTTTTAACCAATCTTGTGCATCCAATAAGTGATTTTGTGTCATTGGTTAAACATTTAGGTCATTTTGGTCCTCCCTAGGCTTATTCTCGTCCAATTAGGGTTTTTAACCAGTCTTGTGCATCCAATAAGGGGTTTTGTGTCATTGGTTGAACATTTAGGTCACTTTCATCCTCCCAAGGCTTATTCTCGTCCAATTAGGGTTTTTAACCAATCTTGTGCATCCAACAAGTTATTTTGTGTCATTGGTTGAACATTTAGGTCATTTTTGTCCTACCAAGGCTTATTCTCGTCCAATTAGGGTTTTTAACCAATCTTGTGCATCCAATAAGTACATTTGTGTCATTGGTTGAACATTTAGGTCATTTTCGTCCTCCCTAGGCTTATTCTCGTCCAATTAGGGTTTTTAACCAATCTTGTGCATCCAATAAGTACATTTGTGTCATTGGTTGAACATTTAGGTCATTTTCGTCCTCCCTAGGCTTATTCTCGTCCAATTAGGGTTTTTAACCTGTCTTGTGCATCCAATAAGGGGTTTTGTGTCATTGGTTGAACATTTAGGTCAATTTCGTCCTCCCAAGGCTTATTCTCGTCCAATTAGGGTTTTTAACCAGTCTTGTGCATCCAACAAGTTATTTTGTGTCATTGGTTGAACATTTAGGTCATTTTTGTCCTACCAAGGCTTATTCTCGTCCAATTAGGGTTTTTAACCAATCTTGTGCATCCAATAAGTACATTTGTGTCATTGGTTGAACATTTAGGTCATTTTCGTCCTCCCTAGGCTTATTCTCGTCCAATTAGGGTTTTTAACCAATCTTGTGCATCCAATAAGTGATTTTGTGCCATTTGTCGAACATTTAGGTCATTTTCGTCCTCCCAAGGCTTATTCTCGTCCAATTAGGGTTTTTAACCAATCTTGTGCATCCAATAAGTACATTTGTGTCATTGGTTGAACATTTAGGTCATTTTCGTCCTCCCTAGGCTTATTCTCGTCCAATTAGGGTTTTTAACCAATCTTGTGCATCCAATAAGTACATTTGTGTCATTGGTTGAACATTTAGGTCATTTTCGTCCTCCCAAGGCTTATTCTCGTCTAATTAGGGTTTTAACCAATCTTTTGCATCCAATAAGTACATTTGTGTCATTGTTTGAACATTTAGGTCATTTTCGTCCTCCCAAGGCTTTTTCTCGTCCAATTAGGGTTTTTAACCAATCTTGTGCATCCAATAAGAGATTTTGTGTCATTGTTTGAACATTTAGTTCATTTTCGTCCTCCCAAGGCTTATTCTCGTCCAATTAGGGTTTTTAACCAGTCTTGTGCATCCAATAAGTACATTTGTTTCATTGGTTGAACATTTAGGTCATTTTCGTCCTCCCAAGGCTTATTCTCGTCCAATTAGGGTTTTTAACCAATCTTGTGCATCCAATAAGTGATTTTGTGTCATTGGTTGAACATTTAGGTCGTTTTCGTCCTCCCAAGGCTTATTCTCGTCCAATTAGGGTTTTTAACCAATCTTGTGCCTCCAATAAGTGATTTTGTGGCATTTGTTGAAAATTTAGGTTATTTTCGTCCTCCCAAGGCTCATTCTTGTCCAATTAGGGTTTTTAACCAATCTTGTGATTCCAATAAGTGATTTTGTGTCATTGGTTGAACATTTAGGTCATTTTCGTCCTCCCAAGGCTTATTCTCGTCCAATTAGGGTTTTTAACCAATCTTGTGCATCCAATAAGTGATTTTGTGTCATTGGTTGAACATTTAGGTCATTTTCGTCCTCCCAAGGTTTATTCTCGTCCAATTAGGGTTTTGAACCAATCTTGTGCATCCAATAAGTACAATTGGGTCATTGGTTGAACATTTAGGTCATTTTCGTCCTCCCAAGGCTTATTCTCGTCCAATTAGGGTTTTTAACCAATCTTGTGCATCCAATAAGTACATTTGTGTCATTGGTTGAACATTTAGGTCATTTTCGTCCTCCCTAGGCTTATTCTCGTCCAATTAGGGTTTTTAACCAATCTTGTGCATCCAATAAGTACATTTCTTTCATTGGTTGAACATTTAGGTCATTTTCGTCCTCCCAAGGCATATTCTCGTCCAATTAGGGTTTTTAACCAATCTTGTGCATTTAATAAGTGATTTTGTGTCATTGGTTGAACATTTAGGTCATTTTCGTTCTCCCAAGGCTTATTCTCGTCCAATTATGGTTTTTAACCAATATTGAGCATCCAATAAGTGATTTTGTGTCATTGGTTGAACATTTAGGTCATTTTCATCCTCCCTAGGCTTATTCTCGTCCAATTAGGGTTTTTAACCAATCTTGTGCATCCAATAAGTACATTTGTGTCATTGGTTGAACATTTAGGTCATTTTCGTCCTCCCTAGGCTTATTCTCGTCCAATTAGGGTTTTTAACCAATCTTGTGCATCCAATAAGTGATTTTGTGCCATTTGTCGAACATTTAGGTCATTTTCGTCCTCCCAAGGCTTATTCTCGTCCAATTAGGGTTTTTAACCAATCTTGTGCATCCAATAAGTACATTTGTGTCATTGGTTGAACATTTAGGTCATTTTCGTCCTCCCTAGGCTTATTCTCGTCCAATTAGGGTTTTTAACCAATCTTGTGCATCCAATAAGTACATTTGTGTCATTGGTTGAACATTTAGGTCATTTTCGTCCTCCCAAGGCTTATTCTCGTCTAATTAGGGTTTTAACCAATCTTTTGCATCCAATAAGTACATTTGTGTCATTGTTTGAACATTTAGGTCATTTTCGTCCTCCCAAGGCTTTTTCTCGTCCAATTAGGGTTTTTAACCAATCTTGTGCATCCAATAAGAGATTTTGTGTCATTGTTTGAACATTTAG
>JBBPBP010001255.1:0-12796 GCA_037974735.1 Cicer chorassanicum
GAGAATAAGCCTTGGGAGGATGGAAATGACCTAAATGTTCAACCAATGACACAAATGTACTTATTGGATGCACAAAATTGGTTAAAAACCCTAATTGGAGGAGAATATGCCTTGGGAGGACGAAAATAACCTAAATGTTCAAACAATGACACAAAATCACTTATTGACTACACAAGATTGGTTCAAAACCCTAATTGGACGAGAATAAGCCTTGGGAGGACGAAAATGACCTAAATGTTCAACCAATGACACAAAATCACTTATTGGATACACAAGATTGGTTAAAAACCCTAATTGGAGGAGAATAAGCCTTGGGAGGACGAAAATGACCTAAATGTTCAACCAATGACACAAATGTACTAATTGGATGCACAAAACCCTAATTGGACGAGAATAAGCCTAGGGAGGACGAAAATGACCTAAATGTTCAACCAATGACACAAAATCACTTGTTGGATGCACAAGATTGGTTAAAAACCCTAATTGGACGAGAATAAGTCTTGGGAGGACGAAAATGACCTAAATGTTCAACCAATGACACAAATGTACTTATTGGATGCACAAGATTGGTTAAAAACCCTAATTGGACGAGAATAAGCCTTGGGAGGATGAAAATGACCTAAATAATAAAGCAATGACGCAAATGTACTTATTGGATGCACAAGATTGGTTAAAAACCCTAATTGGACGAGAATAAGCCTTGGGAGGACGAAAATGACCTAAATGTTCAACCAATGACACAAAATCACTTATTGGATGCACAAGATTGGTTAAAAACCCTAATTGGACGAGAATAAGCCTTGGGAGGATGAAAATGACCTAAATGTTCAACCAATGACACAAAATCACTTATTGGATGCAGAAGATTGGTTAAAAACCCTAATTGGACGAGAATAAGCCTTGGGAGGACGAAAATGATCTAAATGTTCAACCAATGACACAAAATCACTTATTGGATGCACAAGATTGGTTAAAAACCCTAATTGGACGAGAATAAGCCTTGGGAGGACGAAAATGACCTAAATGTTCAACCAATGACACAAAATCACTTATTGGATGCACAAGATTGGTTAAAAACCCTAATTGGACGAGAATAAGCCTTGGGAGGACAAAAATGACTTAAATGTTCAACCAATGACACAAATGTACTTATTGGATGCACAAGATTGGTTAAAAACCCTAATTGGACGAGAATAAGCCTTGGGAGGACGAAAATGACCTAAATGTTCAACCAATGACACAAAATCACTTATTGGATGCACAAGATTGGTTAAAAACCCTAATTGGACGAGAATAAGCCTTGGGAGGACGAAAATGACCTAAATGTTCAACCAATGACACAAAATCACTTATTGGATGCACAAGATTGGTTAAAAACCCTAATTGGACGAGAATAAGCCTTGGGAGGACGAAAATTGCCTAAATGTTCAACCAATGACACAAAATCACTTATTGGATGCACAAGATTGGTTAAAAACCCTAATTGGACGAGAATAAGCCTTGGGAGGAGGATAATGACCTAAATGTTCAACCAATAACACAAATGTACTTATTGGATGCACAAGATTGATTAAAAACCCTAATTGGATGAGAATAAGGCTTGGGAGGACGAAAATGACCTAAATGTTCAACCAATGGCACAAAATCACTTATTGGATGCACAAGATTGGTTAAAAACCCTAATTGGACGAGAATAAGCCTTGGGAGGACGAAAATGACCTAAATGTTCAACCAATGACACAAAATCACTTATTGGATGCACAAGATTGGTTAAAAACCCTAATTGGACGAGAATAAGCCTAGGGAGGACGAAAATGACCTAAATGCTCAACCAATGACACAAAATCACTTATTGGATGCACAAGATAGGTTAAAAACCCTAATTGGACAAGAATAAGCCTAGGGAGGACGAAAATGAACTAAATGTTCAACCAATGACACAAATGTACTTATTGGATGCACAAGATTGGTTAAAAACTCTAATTGGATGAGAATAAGCCTTGGAAGGACGAAAATGACCTAAATGTTCAACCAATGACACAAAATCACTTATTGGATGCACAAGATTCGTTAAAAACCCTAATTGGACGAGAATAAGCCTTGGGAGGACGAAAATGACCTAAATGTTCAACCAATGACACAAAATCACTTATTGGATGCACAAGATTGGTTAAAAACCCTAATTGGACGAGAATAAGCCTTGGGAGGACGAAGATGACCTAAATGTTCAACGAATGACACAAAATCACTTATTGGATGCACAAGATTGGTTAAAAACCCTAATTGGACGAGAATAAGCCTTGGGAGGACGAAAATGACCTAAATGTTCAACCAATGACACAAATGTACTTATTGGATGCACAAGATTGGTTAAAAACCCTAATTGGACGAGAGTAAGCCTTGGGAGGACGAAAATGACCTAATTGTTCATCCAACGACACAAAATCACTTATTGGATGCACAAGATTGGTTAAAAACCCTAATTGGACGAGAATAAGCCTTGGGAGGACGAAAATGACCTAAATGTTCAACCAATGACACAAAATCACTTATTGGATGCACAAGATTGGTTAAAAACCCTAATTGGACGAGAATAAGCCTTGGGAGGACGAAAATGACCTAAAGTTCAACCAATGACACAAATGTACTTATTGGATGCACAAGATTGGTTAAAAACCCTAATTGGACGAGAATAAGCCTAGGGAGGACGAAAATGACCTAAATGTTCAACCAATGACACAAATGTACTTATTCGATGCACAAGATTGGTTAAAAACCCTAATTGGACGAGAATAAGCCTAGGGAGGACGAAAATGACCTAAATGTTCAACCAATGACACAAAATTACTTATTGGATGCACAAGATTTATTAAAAACCCTAATTGGACGAGAATAAGCCTTGGGAGGACGAAAATGACCTAAATGTTCAACCAATGACACAAAATCACTTATTGGATGCACAAGATTGGTTAAAAACCCTAATTGGACGAGAATAAGCATTGGGAGGACGAAAATGACCTAAATGTTCAACCAATGACACAAATGTACTTATTGGATGCACAAGATTGGTTAAAAACCCTAATTGGACGAGAATAAGCCTTGGTAGGACGAAAATGACCTAAATGTTCAACGTATGGCACAAATGTACTTATTGGATGCAAAAGATTGGTTAAAAACCCTAATTGGACGAGAATAAGCCTACGGAGGACGAAAATCACCTAAATGTTTAACCAATGACACAAAATCGCTTATTGGATGCACAATATTGGTTAAAACCCCTAATTGGAGGAGAATAAGCCTTGGGAGGACGAAAATGACCTAAACGTTCAACCAATGACACAAATGTACTTATTGGATGCACAAGATTGGTTAAAAACCCTAATTGGACGAGAATAAGCCTTGGGAGGACGAAAATGACCTAAATGTTCAACCAATGACACAAAATCACTTATTGGATGCACAAGATTGGTTAAAAACCCTAATTGGACGAGAATAAGCCTTGGGATGACGAAAATGACCTAAATGTTCAACCAATGACACAAATGTACTTATTGGATGCACAAGATTGGTTAAAAACCCTAATTGGACGAGAATTAGCCTTGGGAGGACGAAAATGACCTAAATGTTCAACCAATGACACAAAATCACTTATTGGATGCACAAGATTGGTTAAAAACCCTAATTGGAGGAGAATAAGCCTTGGGAGGACGAAAATGACCTAAATGTTCAACCAATGACACAAAATCACTTATTGGATACACAAGATTGGTTAAAAACCCTAATTGGAGGAGAATAAGCCTTGGGAGGATGGAAATGACCTAAATGTTCAACCAATGACACAAATGTACTTATTGGATGCACAAAATTGGTTAAAAACCCTAATTGGAGGAGAATATGCCTTGGGAGGACGAAAATAACCTAAATGTTCAAACAATGACACAAAATCACTTATTGACTACACAAGATTGGTTCAAAACCCTAATTGGACGAGAATAAGCCTTGGGAGGACGAAAATGACCTAAATGTTCAACCAATGACACAAAATCACTTATTGGATACACAAGATTGGTTAAAAACCCTAATTGGAGGAGAATAAGCCTTGGGAGGACGAAAATGACCTAAATGTTCAACCAATGACACAAATGTACTAATTGGATGCACAAAACCCTAATTGGACGAGAATAAGCCTAGGGAGGACGAAAATGACCTAAATGTTCAACCAATGACACAAAATCACTTGTTGGATGCACAAGATTGGTTAAAAACCCTAATTGGACGAGAATAAGTCTTGGGAGGACGAAAATGACCTAAATGTTCAACCAATGACACAAATGTACTTATTGGATGCACAAGATTGGTTAAAAACCCTAATTGGACGAGAATAAGCCTTGGGAGGATGAAAATGACCTAAATAATAAAGCAATGACGCAAATGTACTTATTGGATGCACAAGATTGGTTAAAAACCCTAATTGGACGAGAATAAGCCTTGGGAGGACGAAAATGACCTAAATGTTCAACCAATGACACAAAATCACTTATTGGATGCACAAGATTGGTTAAAAACCCTAATTGGACGAGAATAAGCCTTGGGAGGATGAAAATGACCTAAATGTTCAACCAATGACACAAAATCACTTATTGGATGCAGAAGATTGGTTAAAAACCCTAATTGGACGAGAATAAGCCTTGGGAGGACGAAAATGATCTAAATGTTCAACCAATGACACAAAATCACTTATTGGATGCACAAGATTGGTTAAAAACCCTAATTGGACGAGAATAAGCCTTGGGAGGACGAAAATGACCTAAATGTTCAACCAATGACACAAAATCACTTATTGGATGCACAAGATTGGTTAAAAACCCTAATTGGACGAGAATAAGCCTTGGGAGGACAAAAATGACTTAAATGTTCAACCAATGACACAAATGTACTTATTGGATGCACAAGATTGGTTAAAAACCCTAATTGGACGAGAATAAGCCTTGGGAGGACGAAAATGACCTAAATGTTCAACCAATGACACAAAATCACTTATTGGATGCACAAGATTGGTTAAAAACCCTAATTGGACGAGAATAAGCCTTGGGAGGACGAAAATGACCTAAATGTTCAACCAATGACACAAAATCACTTATTGGATGCACAAGATTGGTTAAAAACCCTAATTGGACGAGAATAAGCCTTAGGAAGACGAAAATGACCTAAATGTTCAACCAATAACACAAATGTACTTATTGGATGCACAAGATTGGTTAAAAACCATAATTGGACGACAATAAGCCTTTGGAGGAGGAAAATGACCTAAATGTTCAAACAATGACACAAATTCACTTATTGGATGCACAAGATTGGTTAAAAACCCTAATTGGACGAGAATAAGCCTTGGGAGGACGAAAATGACCTAAATGTTCAACCAATGACACAAAATCACTTATTGGATGCACAAGATTGGTTAAAAACCCTAATTGGACGAGAATAAGCCTTGGGAGAACGAAAATGACCTAAATGTTCAAATAATGACACAAAATCACTTATTGGATGCACAAGATTGGTTAAAAACCCTAATTGGACGAGAATAAGCCTTGGGAGGACGAAAATGACCTAAATGTTCAACCAATGACACAAAATCACTTATTGGATGCACAAGATTAGTTTAAAACCCTAATTGGACGAGAATAAGCCTAGGGAGGACGAAAATGACCTAAATGTTCAACCAATGACACAAATGTACTAATTGGATGCACAAAACCCTAATTGGACGAGAATAAGCCTTGGGAGGACGATAATGACCTAAATGTTCAACCAATGACACAAAATCACTTATTGGATGCACAAGATTGGTTAAAAGCCCTAATTGGATGAGAATAATCCGTGGGAGGAAGAAAATGACCTAAATGTTCAACCAATGACACAAAAGTATTAATTGGATGCACAAGATTGGTTAAAAACCTTAATTGGACGAGAATAAGCCTTGGGAGGACGAAAATGACCTAAATGTTCAAATTATGGCACAAAATCACTTATTGGATGCACAAGATTGGTTAAAAACCCTAATTGGACGAGAATAAGCCTTGGGAGGACGGAAATGGCCTAAATGTTCAACCAATGACACAAATGTACTTATTGGATGCAAAAAATTGGTTAAAAACCCTAATTGGAGGAGAATATGCCTTGGGAGGACGAAAATAACCTAAATGTTCAAACAGTGACACAAAATCACTTATTGGATACACAAGATTGGTTCAAAACCCTAATTGAACGAGAATAAGCCTAGGGAGGACGAAAATGACCTAAATGTTCAACCAATGACACAAAATCACTTACTGGATGCACAAGATTGGTTAAAAACCCTAATTGGACGAGAATAAGCCTTGGGAGGACGAAAATGACCTAAATGTTCAACCAATGACACAAATGTACTTATTGGATGCACAAAATTGATTAAAAACCCTAATTGGACGAGAATAAGTCTTGGGAGGACGAAAATGACCTAAATGTTCAACCAATGACACAAATGTACTTATTGGATGCACAAGATTGGTTAAAAACCCTAATTGGACGAGAATAAGCCTTGGGAGGATGAAAATGACCTAAATAATAAAGCAATGACGCAAATGTACTTATTGGATGCACAAGATTGGTTAAAAACCCTAATTGGACGAGAATAAGCCTTGGGAGGACGAAAATGACCTAAATGTTCAACCAATGACACAAAATCACTTATTGGATGCACAAGATTGGTTAAAAACCCTAATTGGACGAGAATAAGCCTTGGGAGGACGAAAATGACCTAAATGTTCAACCAATGACACTAAATCACTTATTGGATGCACAAGATTTCTTAAAAACCCTAATTGGACGAGAATAAGCCTTGGGAGGACGAAAATGACCTAAATGTTCAACCAATGACACAAAATCACTTATTGGATGCACAAGATTGGTTAAAAACCCTAATTGGACGAGAATAAGTCCCGAGAGGACGAAAATGACCTAAATGTTCAACCAATGACACAAAATCACTTATTGGATGCACAAGATTGGTTAAAAACCCTAATTGGACGAGAATAAGTCTTGGGAGGACGAAAATGACCTAAATGTTCAACCAATGACACAAATGTACTAATTGGATGCACAAAACCCTAATTGGACGAGAATAAGCCTAGGGAGGACGAAAATGACCTAAATGTTCAACCAATGACACAAAATCACTTATTGGATGCACAAGATTGGTTAAAAACCCTAATTGGAGGAGAATAATCCTTGGGAGGACGAAAATGACCTAAATGTTCAACCAATGACACAAAATCACATATTGGATGCACAAGATTGGTTAAAAACCCTAATTGGAGGAGAATAAGCCTTGGGAGGACGAAAATGACCTAAATGTTCAACCAATGACACAAAATCACTTATTGGATGCACAAGATTAGTTTAAAACCCTAATTGGACGAGAATAAGCCTAGGGAGGACGAAAATGACCTAAATGTTCAACCAATGACACAAATGTACTAATTGGATGCACAAAACCCTAATTGGACGAGAATAAGCCTTGGGAGGACGATAATGACCTAAATGTTCAACCAATGACACAAAATCACTTATTGGATGCACAAGATTGGTTAAAAGCCCTAATTGGATGAGAATAATCCGTGGGAGGAAGAAAATGACCTAAATGTTCAACCAATGACACAAAAGTATTAATTGGATGCACAAGATTGGTTAAAAACCTTAATTGGACGAGAATAAGCCTTGGGAGGACGAAAATGACCTAAATGTTCAAATTATGGCACAAAATCACTTATTGGATGCACAAGATTGGTTAAAAACCCTAATTGGACGAGAATAAGCCTTGGGAGGACGGAAATGGCCTAAATGTTCAACCAATGACACAAATGTACTTATTGGATGCAAAAAATTGGTTAAAAACCCTAATTGGAGGAGAATATGCCTTGGGAGGACGAAAATAACCTAAATGTTCAAACAGTGACACAAAATCACTTATTGGATACACAAGATTGGTTCAAAACCCTAATTGAACGAGAATAAGCCTAGGGAGGACGAAAATGACCTAAATGTTCAACCAATGACACAAAATCACTTACTGGATGCACAAGATTGGTTAAAAATCCTAATTGGACGAGAATAAGCCTTGGGAGGACGAAAATGACCTAAATGTTCAACCAATGACACAAAATCACTTATTGGATGCACAAGATTGGTTAAAAACCCTAATTGGACGAGAATAAGTCTTGGGAGGACGAAAATGACCTAAATTATCAACCAATGACACAAATGTACTTATTGGATGCACAAGATTGGTTAAAAACCCTAATTGGACGAGAATAAGCCTTGGGAGGACGAAAATGACCTAAATGTTCAACCAATGACACAAAATCACTTATTGGATGCACAAGATTGGTTAAAAACCCTAATTGGACGAGAATAAGTCTTGGGAGGACGAAAATGACCTAAATGTAAAACCAATGACACAAATGTACTTATTGGATGCACAAGATTGGTTAAAAACCCTAATTGGACGAGAATAAGCCTTGGGAGGACGAAAATGACCTAAATGTTCAACCAATGACACAAAATCACTTATTGGATGCACAAGATTGGTTAAAAACCCTAATTGGACGAGAATAAGCCTTGGGAGGATGAAAATGACCTAAATGTTCAACCAATGACACAAAATCACTTATTGGATGCAGAAGATTGGTTAAAAACCCTAATTGGACGAGAATAAGCCTTGGGAGGACGAAAATGATCTAAATGTTCAACCAATGACACAAAATCACTTATTGGATGCACAAGATTGGTTAAAAACCCTAATTGGACGAGAATAAGCCTTGGGAGGACGAAAATGACCTAAATGTTCAACCAATGACACAAAATCACTTATTGGATGCACAAGATTGGTTAAAAACCCTAATTGGACGAGAATAAGCCTTGGGAGGACGAAAATGACCTAAATGTTCAACCAATGACACAAATGTACTTATTGGATGCAAAAGATTGGTTAAAAACCCTAATTGGACGAGAATAAGCCTTGGGAGGACGAAAATGACTTAAATGATTAACCCATGACACAAATGTACTTATTGGATGCACAAGATTGGTTCAAAACCCTAATTGGACGAGAATAAGCCTTGGGAGGACAAAAATGACATAAATGTTCAACCAATGACACAAAATCATTTATTGGATGCACAAGATTGGTTAAAAACCCTAATTGGACGAGAATAAGCCTTGGGAGGACGAAAATGACCTAAATGTTCAACCAATGACACAAAATCACTTATTGGATGCACAAGATTGGTTAAAAACCCTAATTGGACGAGAATAAGCCTTGGGAGGACGAAAATGACCTAAATGTTCAACCAATGACACAAAATCACTTATTGGATGCACAAGATTGGTTAAAAACCCTAATTGGACGAGAAAAATCCTAGGGAGGACGAAAATGACCTAAATGTTCAACCAATGACACAAATGTACTTATTGGATGCACAAGATTGGTTAAAAACCCTAATTGGACGAGAATAAGCCTTGGGAGGACGAAAATGACCTAAATGTTCAAAAAATGACACAAAATCACTTATTTGATGTACAAGATTGGTTAAAAACCCTAATTGGACGAGAATAAGCCTTGGGAGGACGAAAATGACCTAAATGTTCAACCAATGACACAAAATCACTTATTGGATGCACAAGATTGGTTAAAAACCCTAATTGGACGAGAATAAGCCTTGGGAGGACGAAAATGACCTAAATATTCAACCAATGACACAAAAGCACTTATTGGATGCACAAGATTGGTTAAAAACCCTAATTGGACGAGAATAAGCCTTGGGAGGACGAAAATGACCTAAATGTTCAACCAATGACACAAAATCACTTATTGGATGCACAAGATTGGTTAAAAACCCTAATTGGACGAGAATAAGCCTTGGGAGGACGAAAATGACCTAAATGTTCAACAATGACACAAAATCACTTATTGGATGCACAAGATTGGTTAAAAACCCTAATTGGACGAGAATAAGCCTTGGGAGGACGAAAATGACCTAAATGTTCAACCAATGACACAAAATCACTTATTGGATGCACAAGATTGGTTAAAAACCCTAATTGGACGAGAATAAGCCTTGTGAGGACGAAAATGACCTAAAGTCCAACCAATGACACAAATGTACTTATTGGATGCACAAGATTGTTTAAAAACCCTAATTGGACGAGAATAAGCCTTCGGAGGACGAAAATGACCTAAATGTTCAACCAATGACATAAAATCACTTATTGGATGCACAAGATTGGTTAAAAACCCTAATTGGACGAGAATAAGCCTTGGGATGACGAAAATGACCTAAATGTTCAACCAATGACACAAAATCACTTATTGGATGCACAAGATTGGTTAAAAGCCCTAATTGGACGAGAATAATCCTTGGGAGGAAGAAAATGACCTAAATGTTCAACCAATGACACAAAAGTACTAATTGGATGCACAAGATTGGTTAAAAACCTTAATTGGAGGAGAATATGCCTTGGGAGGACGAAAATAACCTAAATGTTCAAACAATGACACAAAATCACTTATTGGATGCACAAGATTGGTTAAAAACCCTAATTGGACGAGAATAAGTCTTGGGAGGACGAAAATGACCTAAATGTTCAACCAATGACACAAATGTACTTATTGGATGCACAAGATTGGTTAAAAACCCTAATTGGACGAGAATAAGCCTTGGGATGACGAAAATGACCTAAATGTTCAACTAATGACACAAAATCACTTATTGGATGCACAAGATTGGTTAAAAACCCTAATTGGACGAGAATAAGCCTTCGGAGGACGATAATGACCTAAATGTTGAACCAATGACACAAAATCACTTATTGGATGCACAAGATTGGTTAAAAGCCCTAATTGGACGAGAATAATCCTTGGGAGGAAGAAAATGACCTAAATGTTCAACCAATGACACAAAAGTACTAATTGGATGCACAAGATTGGTTAAAAACCTTAATTGGAGGAGAATATGCCTTGGGAGGACGAAAATAACCTAAATGTTCAAACAATGACACAAAATCACTTATTGGATACACAAGATTGGTTCAAAACCCTAATTGAACGAGAATAAGCCTAAGGAGGACGAAAATGACCTAAATGTTCAACCAATGACACAAAATCACTTACTGGATGCACAAGATTGGTTAAAAACCCTAATTGAACGAGAATAAGCCTTGGGAGGACGAAAATGACCTAAATGTTCAACCAATGACACAAAATCACTTATTGGATGCACAAGATTGGTTAAAAGCCCTAATTGGACGAGAATAATCCTTGGGAGGAAGAAAATGACCTAAATGTTCAACCAATGACACAAAAGTACTAATTGGATGCACAAGATTGGTTAAAAACCCTAATTGGAGGAGAATATGCCTTGGGAGGACGAAAATAACCTAAATGTTCAAACAATGACACAAAATCACTTATTGGATACACAAGATTGGTTCAAAACCCTAATTGAACGAGAATAAGCCTAAGGAGGACGAAAATGACCTAAATGTTCAACCAATGACACAAAATCACTTACTGGATGCACAAGATTGGTTAAAAACCCTAATTGGACGAGAATAAGCCTTGGGAGGACGAAAATGTTCAACCAATGACACAAAATCACTTATTGGATGCACAAGATTGGTTAAAAACCCTAATTGGACGAGAATAAGCCCTGGGAGGACAAAAATGACCTTAATGTTCAACCAATGACACAATCACTTATTGGATGCACAAGATTGGTTAAAAACCCTAATTGGACAAGAATAAGTCTTGGGAGGACGAAAATGACCTAAATGTTCAACCAATGACACAAATGTACTTATTGGATGCACAATATTGCTTAAAAACCCTAATTGGACGAGAATAAGCCTTGGGGGGACGAAAATGACCTAAATGTTCAAACAATGACACAAAATCACTTATTGGATGCACAAGATTGGTTAAAAACCCTAATTGGACGAGAATTAGCCTTGGGAGGACGAAAATGTCCTAAATGTTCAACCAGTGACACAAAATCACTTATTGGATGCACAAGATTGGTTAAAAACCCTAATTGGACGAGAATAAGCCTTGGGAGGACGAAAATGACCTAAATGTTCAACCAATGACACAAAATCACTTATTGGATACACAAGATTGGTTAAAAACCCTAATTGGAGGAGAATAAGCCTTGGGAGGACGAAAATGACCTAAATGTTCAACCAATGACACAAATGTACTAATTGGATGCACAAAACCCTAATTGGACGAGAATAAGCCTAGGGAGGACGAAAATGACCTAAATGTTCAACCAATGACACAAAATCACTTATTGGATGCACAAGATTGGTTAAAAACCCTAATTGGAGGAGAATAATCCTTGGGAGGACGAAAATGACCTAAATGTTCAACCAATGACACAAAATCACATATTGGATGCACAAGATTGGTTAAAAACCCTAATTGGAGGAGAATAAGCCTTGGGAGGACGAAAATGACCTAAATGTTCAACCAATGACACAAAATCACTTATTGGATGCACAAGATTAGTTTAAAACCCTAATTGGACGAGAATAAGCCTAGGGAGGACGAAAATGACCTAAATGTTCAACCAATGACACAAATGTACTAATTGGATGCACAAAACCCTAATTGGACGAGAATAAGCCTAGGGAGGACGAAAATGACCTAAATGTTCAACCAATGACACAAAATCACTTATTGGATGCACAAGATTGGTTAAAA
>JBBPBP010001256.1:0-12795 GCA_037974735.1 Cicer chorassanicum
AAGTGATTTTGTGTCATTGGTTGAACATTTAGGTCATTTTCGTCCTCCTTAGGCTTATTCTCATCCAATTAGGGTTTTTAACCAATTGTGTGCATCTACTAAGTGATTTTGTGTCATTGGTTGAACATTTAGGTATTTTCGTCCTCCCTATGGTTATTCTCATCCAATTAGGGTTTTTAACCAATCTTGTGCATCCAATAAATGATTTTGTGTCATTGGTTAGACATTTAGGTCATTTTCATCCTCCCTAGGCTTATTCTCACCCAATTAGGGTTTTTAACCAATCTTGTGCATCCAATAAGTGATTTTGTGTCATTGGTTGAACATTTATGTCATTTACGTCCTCCA
Source organism: Cicer chorassanicum (assembly GCA_037974735.1). NCBI lineage: Eukaryota > Viridiplantae > Streptophyta > Magnoliopsida > Fabales > Fabaceae > Cicer > Cicer chorassanicum. Next base: position 349 of record JBBPBP010001256.1, read on the forward strand.
AATGCTTATTCTCATCCAATTAGGGTTTTTAACCAATCTTGTGCATCCAACAAGTGATTTTGTGTCATTGGTTGAACATTTAGGTCATTTTCGTCCCCCCTAGGCTTATTCTCACCCAATTAGGGTTTTTAACCAATCTCGTGCTTCGAATAAGTGATTTTGTTTCATTGGTTGAACATTTAGGTCATTTTCGTCCTCCCTAGGCTTATTCTCATCCAATTAGGATTTTTAACCAATCTTGTGCATCCAATAAGTACGTTTGTGTCATTGGTTGAACATTAAGGTCATTTTCGTCCTCCAAATGCTTATTCTCATGCAATTAGGGTTTTTAACCAATCTTGTGCATCCAATAAGTGATTTTGTGTCATTGGTTGAACATTTAGGTCCTTTTCGTCCTCCCTAGGCTTATTCTCATCCAATTAGGGTTTTTAACCAATCTTGTGCATCCAACAAGTGATTTTGTGTCATTGGTTGAACATTTAGGTCATTTTCGTCCTCCCTAGGCTTATTCTCACCCAATTAGGGTTTTTAACCAATCTTGTGCATCCAATAAGTGATTTTGTGTCATTGGTTAAACATTTAGATCATTTTCTTCCTCCCTAGGCTTATTGTCACCCAATTAGGGTTTTTAACCAATCTTGTGCATCCAATAAGTGATTTTGTGTCATTGGTTAAACATTTAGGTCATTTTCGTCCTCCCTAGGCTTATTCTCATCCAATAAGGGTTTTTAACCAATCTTGTGCATCCAATAAGTACGTTTGTGTCATTGGTTGAACATTTAGGTCATTTTCGTCCTCCAAAAGCTTATTCTCATCCAATTAGGGTTTTTAACCAATCTTGTGCATCCAATAAGTGATTTTGTGTCATTGGTTGAACATTTAGGTCATTTTGGTCCTCCCTAGGCTTATTCTCATCCAATTAGGGTTTTTAACCAATCTTGTGCATCCAATAAGTACGTTTGTGTCATTGGTTGAACATTTAAGTCATTTTCGTCCTCCAAATGCTTATTCTTATCCAATTAGGGATTTTAACCAATCTTGTGCATCCAATAAGTGATTTTGTGTCATTGGTTGAACATTTAGGTCATTTTCGTCCTCCTTAGGCTTATTCTCATCCAATTAGGGTTTTTAACCAATCGTGTGCATCTACTAAGTGATTTTGTGTCATTGGTTAAACATTTAGGTATTTTCGTCTTCCCTATTCTTATTCTCACCCAATTAGGGTTTTTAACCAATCTTGTGCATCGAATAAGTGATTTTGTGTCATTGGTTGAACATTTAGGTCATTTTCGTCCTCCCTAGGCTTATTCTCCTCCAATTAGGGTTTTTAACCAATCTTGTGCATCCAACAAGTGATTTTGTGTCATTGGTTGAACATTTAGGTCATTTTCGTCTTCCCTAGGCTTATTCTCATCCAATTAGGATTTTTAACCAATCTTGTGCATCCAATAAGTACGTTTGTGTCATTGGTTGAACATTTAGGTCATTTTCGTCCTCCAAATGCTTATTCTCATCCAATTAGGGTTTTTAACCAATCTTGTGCTTCCCATAAGTGATTTTGTGTCATTGGTTGAACATTTAGGTTATTTTCGTCTTCCCTAGGCTTTTCTCACCCAATTAGGGTTTTTAACCAATCTTGTGCATCCAATAAGTGATTTTGTGTCATTGGTTGAACATTTAGGTCATTTTCGTCCTCCCTAGGCTTATTCTCATCCAATTAGGGTTTTTAACCAATCTTGCGCATCCAATAAGTACGTTTGTGTCATTGGTTGAACATTTAGGTCATTTTCGTCCTCCAAAAGCTTATTCTCATCAAATTAGGGTTTTTAACCAATCTTGTGCATCCAATAAGTGATTTTGTGTCATTGTTTGAACATATAGGTCATTTTCGTCCTCCCTAGGCTTATTCTCATCCAATTAGGGTTTTTAACCAATCTTGTGCATCCAATAAGTACGTTTGTGTCATTGGTTGAACATTTAAGTCATTTTCGTCCTCCAAATGCTTATTCTCATCCAATTAGGGTTATTAACTAATCTTGTGCATCCAATAAGTGATTTTGTGTCATTGGTTGAACATTTAGGTCATTTTCGTCCTCCTTAGGCTTATTCTCATCCAATTAGGGTTTTTAACCAATCGTGTGCATCTAATAAGTGATTTTGTGTCATTGGTTAAACATTTAGGTATTTTCGTCTTCCCTATTCTTATTCTCACCCAATTAGGGTTTTTAACCAATCTTGTGCATCCAATAATTGATTTTGTGTCATTGGTTGAACATTTAGGTCATTTTCGTCCTCCCTAGGCTTATTCTCATCCAATTAGGGTTTTTAACCAATCTTGTGCATCCAACAAGTGATTTTGTGTCATTGGTTGAACATTTAGGTCATTTTCGTCCTCCCTAGGCTTATTCTCATCCAATTAGGATTTTTAACCAATCTTGTGCATCCAATAAGTACGTTTGTGTCATTGGTTGAACATTTAGGTCATTTTCGTCCTCCAAATGCTTATTCTCATGCAATTAGGGTTTTTAACCAATGCTGTGCATCCAATAAGTGATTTTGTGTCATTGGTTGAACATTTAGTTCATGTTCGTCCTCCCTAGGCTTATTCTCACCCAATTAGGGTTTTTAACCAATCTTGTGCATCCAATAAGTGATTTTGTGTCATTGGTTGAACATTTAGGTCTTTTCGTCCTCCCTAGGCTTATTCTCATCCAATTTGGGTTTTTAACCAATCTTGTGCATCCAATAAGTACGTTTGTGTCATTGGTTGAACATTTAGGTCATTTTCGTCCTCCAAAAGCTTATTCTCATCCAATTAGGGTTTTTAACCAATCTTGTGCATCCAATAAGTGATTTTGTGTCATTGGTTGAACATTTAGGTCATTTTCGTCCTCCCTAGGCTTATTCTCATCCAATTAGGGTTTTTAACCAATCTTGTGCATCCAACAAGTGATTTTGTGCCATTTGTTGAACATTTAGGTCATTTTCGTCCTCCCAAGGCATATTCTCATCCAATTAGGGTTTTTAACCAATCTTGTGCATCCAACAAGTGATTTTGTGACATTGGTTGAACATTTAGGTCATTTTCGTCCTCCCAAGGCTTATTCACGTCCAATTAGGGTTTTTAACCAATCTTGTGCATCCAATAAGTGATTTTGTGTCACTGGTTGAACATTTAGGTCATTTTCGTCCTCCAATGGCTTATTCTCGTCCAATTAGGGTTTTTAACCAATCTTGTGCATCCAATAAGTGATTTATTGTCATTGGTTGAACATTTAGGTCATTTTCGTCCTCCCAAGGCTTATCTCGTACAATTAGGGTTTTTAACCAATCTTGTGCATTCAATAAGTGATTTTGTGTCATTGGTTGAACATTTAGGTCATTTTCGTCAGCCCAAGGCTTATTCTCATCCAATTAGGATTTTTAACCAATCTTGTGCATCCAATAATTGATTGTGTCATTGGTTGAACATTTAGGTCATTTTCGTCCTCCGTAGGCTTATTCTCATCCAATTAGGGTTTTTAACCAATCGTGTGTATCCAATAAGTTATTTTGTGTCATTGGTTGAACATTTACATCATTTTCGTCCTCCCTAGGCTTATTCTCATCCAATTAGGGTTTTTAACCAATCTTGTGCATCCAACAAGTGATTTTGTGCCATTGGTTGAACATTTAGGTCATTTTCGTCCTCCCAAGGCTTATTCTCGTCCAATTAGGGTTTTTAACCAATCTTGTGCATCCAACAAGTGATTTTGTGTCATTGGTTGAACATTTAGGTCATTTTCGTCCTCCCAAGGCTTAATCTCGCCCAATCAGGGTTTTTACCCAATCTTGTGCATCAAATATGTATATTTGTGTAAGTGGTTGAACATTTATGTCATTTTCGTCCTCCCAAGGCTTATTCTCGTCCAATTAGGGTTTTTAACCAATCTTGTGCATCCAATAAGTGATTTTGTGTCATTGGTTGAACATTTAGGTCATTTTCTTCCTCCCAAGGCTTATTCTCGTCCAATTAGGGTTTTTAACCAATCGTGTGCATCCAATAAGTACATTTGTGTCATTGGTTGAACATTTAGGTCATTTTTCATCCTCCAAAGGCTTATTCGCGTCCAATTAGGGTTTTTAACCAATCTTGTGCATCCAATAAGTACATTTGTGTCATTGGTTGAACATTTAGGTCATTTTCGTCCTCCCAAGGCTTATTCTCGTCCAATTAGGGTTTTTAACCAATCTTGTGCATCAAATAAGTGATTTTGTGTCATTGGTTGAACATTTAGGTCATTTTCATCCTCCCTAGGCTTATTCTCGTTTAATTAGGGTTTTTAACTAATCTTGTGCATCCAATAAGTGATTTTGTGTCATTGGTTTAACATTTAAGTCATTTTCGTCCTCCCTAGGCTTATTCTCGTCCAATTAGGGTTTTTAAACAATCTTGTGTATCCAATAAGTACATTCGTGTCATTGGTTGAACATTTAGGCCATTTTCGTCCTCCCAAGGGTTATTCTCGTCCAATTAGGGTTTTTAACCAATCTTGTGCATCCAATAAGTACATTTGTGTCATTGGTTGAACATTTAGGTCATTTATGTCCTCCAAAAGCTTATTCTCGTCCAATTAGGGTTTTTAACCAATCTTGTGCATCCAATAAGTGATTTTGTGTCATTTTTTGAACATTTAGGTCATTTTCGTCCTCCCAAGACTTATTCTCGTCCAATTAGGGTTTTTAACCAATCTTGTGCATCCAATAAGTTTATTTATGTCATTGGTTGAACATTTAGGTCATCTTCGTCCTCCCAAGGCTTATTCTCGTCCAATTAGGGTTTTTAACCAATCTTGTGCATCCAATAAGTGATTTTGTGTCATTGGTTGAACATTTAGGTCATTTTCGTCCTCCCTAGGCTTATTCTCGTCCAATTAGGGTTTTTAACCAATCTTGTGCATCCAATAAGTAAATTTGTGTCATTGGTTGAACATTTAGGTCATTTTCGTCCTCCCTATTCTTATTCTCGTCCAATTAGGGTTTTTAACCAATCTTGTGCATCCAATAAGTGATTTTGTGTCATTGGTTAAACATTTAGGTCATTTTCGTCCTCCCTAGGCTTATTCTCATCCAATTAGGGTTTTTAACCAATCTTGTGCATCCAATAAGTACGTTTGTGTCATTGGTTGAACATTTAGGTCATTTTCGTCCTCCAAAAGCTTATTCTCATCCAATTAGGGTTTTTAACCAAACATGTGCATCCAATAAGTGATTTTGAGTCATTGGTTGAACATTTAGGTCATTTTCGTCCTCCCTAGGCTTATTCTCATCCAATTAGGGTTTTTAACCAATCTGGTGCATCCAATAAGTACGTTTGTGTCATTGGTTGAAGATTTAGGTCATTTTCGTCCTCCAAATGCATATTCTCATCCAATTAGGGTTTTTAACCAATCTTGTGCAACCAATAAGTGATTTTGTGTCATTGGTAGAACATTTAGGTCATTTTCGTGCTCCGTAGGCTTATTCTCATCCAATTAGGGTTTTTAACCAATCTTGTGCATCCAACAAGTGATTTTGTGTCATTGGTTGAACATTTAGGTCATTTTCGTCCTCCCTAGGCTTATTCTCACCCAATTAGGGTTTTTAACCAATCTTGTGCATCCAATAAGTGATTTTGTGTCATTGGTTGAACATTTAGGTCATTTTCGCCTCCCTAGGCTTATTCCCACCCAATTAGGGTTTTTAACCAATCTTGTGCATCCAATAAGTGATTTTGTGTCATTGGTTGAACATTTAGGTCATTTTCGTCCTCCCTAGGCTTATTCTCATCCAATCAGGGTTTTTCACCAATCTGGTGCATGCAATAAGTACGTTTGTATCATTGGTTGAATATTTAGGTCATTTTCGTCCCCCAAATGCTTATTCTCATCAATTTATGGTTTTTACCTAATCTTGTGCAACCAATAAGTGATTTTGTGCCATTGGTAGAACATTTAGGTCATTTTCGTGCTCCATAGGCTAATTCTCATCCAATTAGGGTTTTTAACAAATCTTGTGCATCCAACAAGTGATTTTGTGTCATTGGTTGAACATTTAGGTCATTTTCGTCCTCCCTAGGCTTATTCTCACCCAATTAGGGTTTTTAACCAATCTTGTGCATCAAATAAGTGATTTTGTGTCATTGTTTGAACATTAAAGTCATTTTCGTCCTCCCTAGGCTTATTCTCATCCAATTAGGGTTTTTAACCAATCTTGTGCATCCAACAAGTGATTTTGTGTCATTGGTTGAACATTTAGGTCATTTTCGTCCTCCCTAGGCTTATTCTCACCCAATTAGGGTTTTTAACCAATCTTGTGCATCCAATTAGTTACTTTGTGTCATTGGTTTAACATTTAGGTCATTTTTGTCCTCCCTAGGCTTATTCTCATCCAATTAGGATTTTTAACCAATTTTGTGCATCCAATAAGTACGTTTGTGTCATTGGTTGAACATTTAGGTCATTTTCGTCCTCCAAAAGCTTATTCTCATCCAATTAGGGTTTTTAACCATTCTTGTGCATCCAACAAGTGATTTTGTGTCATTGGTTGAACATTTAGGTCATTTTCGTCCACCCTAGGCTTATTCTCACCCAATTAGGGTTTTTAACCAATCTTGTGCATCCAATAAGTGATTTTGTGTCATTGGTTGAACATTTAGGTCATTTTCGCCTCCCTAGGCTTATTCCCACCCAATTAGGGTTTTTAACCAATCTTGTGCATCCAATAAGTGATTTTGTGTCATTGGTTGAACATTTAGGTCATTTTCGTCCTCCCTAGGCTTATTCTCATCCAATTAGGGTTTTTAACCAATCTTGTGCATCCAACAAGTGATTTTGTGTCATTGGTTGAACATTTAGGTCATTTTCGTCCTCCCTAGGCTTATTCTCACCCAATTAGGGTTTTTAACCAATCTCGTGCATCCAATAAGTGATTTTGTGTCATTGGTTGAACATTTAGGTCATTTTCGTCCTCCCTAGGCTTATTCTCATCCAATTAGGATTTTTAACCAATCTTGTGCATCCAATAAGTACGTTTGTGTCATTGGTTGAACATTTAGGTCATTTTCGTCCTCCAAATGCTTATTCTCATGCAATTAGGGTTTTTAACCAATGCTGTGCATCCAATAAGTGATTTTGTGTCATTGGTTGAACATTTAGTTCATTTTCGTCCTCCCTAGGCTTATTCTCACCCAATTAGGGTTTTTAACCAATCTTGTGCATCCAATAAGTGATTTTGTGTCATTGGTTGAACATTTAGGTCTTTTCGTCCTCCCTAGGCTTATTCTCATCCAATTAGGGTTTTTAACCAATCTTGTGCATCCAATAAGTACGTTTGTGTCATTGGTTGAACATTTAGGTCATTTTCGTCCTCCAAAAGCTTATTCTCATCCAATTAGGGTTTTTAACCAATCTTGTGCATCCAATAAGTGATTTTGTGTCATTGGTTGAACATTTAGGTCATTTTCGTCCTCCCTAGGCTTATTCTCATCCAATTTGGGTTTTTAACCAATCTTGTGCATCCAATAAGTACGTTTGTGTCATTGGTTGAACATTTAAGTCATTTTCGTCCTCCAAATGCTTATTCTCATCCAATTAGGGTTTTTAACTAATCTTGTGCATCCAATAAGTGATTTTGTGTCATTTGTTGAACATTTAGGTCATTTTCGTTCTCCTTAGGCTTATTCTCATCCAATTAGGGTTTTTAACCAATCGTGTGCATCTAATAAGTGATTTTGTGTCATTGGTTGAACATTTAGGTATTTTCGTCCTCCCTATTCTTATTCTCACCCAATTAGGGTTTTTAACCAATCTTGTGCATCCAATAAGTGATTTTGTGTCATTGGTTGAACATTTAGGTCATTTTCGTCCTCCCTAGGCTTATTCTCATCCAATTAGGATTTTTAACCAATCTTGTGCATCCAATAAGTACCTTTGTGTCATTGGTTGAACATTTAGGTCATTTTCGTCCTCCAAATGCTTATTCTCATGCAATTAGGGTTTTTAACCAATCTTGTGCATCCAATAAGTGATTTTGTGTCATTGGTTGAACATTTAGGTCATTTTCGTCCTCCCTAGGCTTATTCTCATCCAATTAGGGTTTTTAACCAATCTTGTGCATCCAATAAGTGATTTTGTGTCAAGTTGAACATTTAGGTCATTTTTGTCCTCCAAATGCTTATTCTCATCCAATTAGGGTTTTTAACAAATCATGTGCATCCAATAAGTGATTTTGTGTCATTGGTTAAACATTTAGGTCATTTTCGTACTCCCAAGGCTTATTTTAATCCAATTACGGTTTTTAACCAATCTTCTGCATCCAATAAGTGATTTTGTGTCATTGGTTGAACATTTAGGTCATTTTCGTCCTCCCTAGGCTTATTCTCATCCAATTAGGGTTTTTAACCAATCTTGTGCATCCAATAAGTGATTTTGTGTCATTGGTTGAACATTTAGGTCATTTTCGTCCTCCCTAGGCTTATTCTCATCCAATTAGGGTTTTTAACCAATCTTGTGCATCCAACAAGTGATTTTGTGTCATTGGTTGAACATTTAGGTCATTTTCGTCCTCCCTAGGCTTATTCTCACCCAATTAGGGTTTTTAACCAATCTCGTGCATCCAATAAGTGATTTTGTGTCATTGGTTGAACATTTAGGTCATTTTCGTCCTCCCTAGGCTTATTCTCATCCAATTAGGATTTTTAACCAATCTTGTGCATCCAATAAGTACGTTTGTGTCATTGGTTGAACATTTAGGTCATTTTCGTCCTCCAAATGCTTATTCTCATGCAATTAGGGTTTTTAACCAATGCTGTGCATCCAATAAGTGATTTTGTGTCATTGGTTGAACATTTAGTTCATGTTCGTCCTCCCTAGGCTTATTCTCACCCAATTAGGGTTTTTAACCAATCTTGTGCATCCAATAAGTGATTTTGTGTCATTGGTTGAACATTTAGGTCTTTTCGTCCTCCCTAGGCTTATTCTCATCCAATTTGGGTTTTTAACCAATCTTGTGCATCCAATAAGTACGTTTGTGTCATTGGTTGAACATTTAGGTCATTTTCGTCCTCCAAAAGCTTATTCTCATCCAATTAGGGTTTTTAACCAATCTTGTGCATCCAATAAGTGATTTTGTGTCATTGGTTGAACATTTAGGTCATTTTCGTCCTCCCTAGGCTTATTCTCATCCAATTAGGGTTTTTAACCAATCTTGCGCATCCAATAAGTACGTTTGTGTCATTGGTTGAACATATAGGTCATTTTCGTCCTCCAAAAGCTTATTCTCATCCAATTAGGGTTTTTAACAAATCTTGTGCATCCAATAAGTGATTTTGTGTCATTGGTTAAACATTTAGGTCATTTTCGTCCTCCCTAGGCTTATTCTCATCCAATAAGGGTTTTTAACCAATCTTGTGCATCCAATAAGTACGTTTGTGTCATTGGTTGAACATTTAGGTCATTTTCGTCCTCCAAAAGCTTATTCTCATCCAATTAGGGTTTTTAACCAATCTTGTGCATCCAATAAGTGATTTTGTGTCATTGGTTGAACATTTAGGTCATTTTCGTCCTCCCTAGGCTTATTCTCACCCAATTAGGGTTTTTAACCAATCTTGTGCATCCAATAAGTGATTTTGTGTCATTGGTTGAACATTTAGGTCATTTTCGTCCTCCCTAGGCTTATTCTAATCCAATTAGGGTTTGTAACCAATCTTGTGCATCCAAAAAGTGATTTTGTGTCATTGGTTCAACATTTAGGTCATTTTCGTCCTCGCTAGGCTTATTCTCATCCAATTAGGGTATTTAACAAATCTTGTGCATCCAATAAGTGATTTTGTGTCATTGGTTGAACATTTAGGTCATTTTCGTCCTCCCTAGGCTAATTCTCATACAATTAGGGTTTTTAACCAATCTTGTGCATCGAATAAGTGATTTTGTGTCATTGGTTGAACATTTAGGTCATTTTCGTCCTCCCTAAGCTTATTCTCATCCAATTAGGGTTTTTAACCAATCTTGTGCATCCAATAAGTGATTTTGTGTCATTGGTTGAACATTTAGGTCATTTTCGTCCTCCCTAGGCTTATTCTCATCCAATTTGGGTTTTTAACCAATCTTGTGCATCCAATAAGTACGTTTGTGTCATTGGTTGAACATTTAAGTCATTTTCGTCCTCCAAATGCTTATTCTCATCCAATTAGGGTTTTTAACTAATCTTGTGCATCCAATAAGTGATTTTGTGTCATTGGTTGAACATTTAGGTCATTTTCGTTCTCCTTAGGCTTATTCTCATCCAATTAGGGTTTTTAACCAATCGTGTGCATCTAATAAGTGATTTTGTGTCATTGGTTGAACATTTAGGTATTTTCGTCCTCCCTATTCTTATTCTCACCCAATTAGGGTTTTTAACCAATCTTGTGCATCCAATAAGTGATTTTGTGTCATTGGTTGAACATTTAGGTCATTGTCGTCCTCCCTAGGCTTATTCTCATCCAATTATGATTTTTAATCAATCTTGTGCATCCAATAAGTACGTTTAAGTCATTTTCGTCCTCAAAATGCTTATTCTCATCCAATAAGGGTTTTTAACCAATCTTGTGCATCCAATAAGTGTTTTTGTGTCATTAGTTGAACATTTACGTTATTTTCGTCCTCCCTAGGCTTATTCTCACCCAATTAGGGTTTTTAACCAATCTTGTGCATCCAATAAGTGATTTTGTGTCATTGGTTGAACATTTAGGTCATTTTCGTCCTCCCTAGGCTTATTCTCATCCAATTAGGATTTTTAACCAATCTTGAGCATCCAATAAGTACGTTTGTGTCATTGGTTGAACATTTAGGTCATTTTCGTCCTCCAAATGCTTATTCTCATCCATTTAGGGTTTTTAACCAATCTTGTGCTTCCCATAAGTGATTTTGTGTCATTGGTTGAACATTTAGGTTATTTTCGTCTTCCCTAGGCTTTTCTCACCCAATTAGGGTTTTTAACCAATCTTGTGCATCCAATAAGTGATTTTGTGTCATTGGTTGAACATTTAGGTCATTTTCGTCCTCCCTAGGCTTATTCTCATCCAATTAGGGTTTTTAACCAATCTTGCGCATCCAATAAGTACGTTTGTGTCATTGGTTGAACATTTAGGTCATTTTCGTCCTCCAAAAGCTTATTCTCATCCAATTAGGGTTTTTAACCAATCTTGTGCATCCAATAAGTGATTTTGTGTCATTGTTTGAACATTTAGGTCATTGTCGTCCTCCCTAGGCTTATTCTCATCCAATTATGATTTTTAATCAATCTTGTGCATCCAATAAGTACGTTTAAGTCATTTTCGTCCTCAAAATGCTTATTCTCATCCAATTAGGGTTTTTAACCAATCTTGTGCATCCAATAAGTGTTTTTGTGTCATTAGTTGAACATTTACGTTATTTTCGTCCTCCCTAGGCTTATTCTCACCCAATTAGGGTTTTTAACCAATCTTGTGCATCCAATAAGTGATTTTGTGTCATTGGTTGAACATTTAGGTCATTTTCGTCCTCCCTAGGCTTATTCTCATCCAATTAGGATTTTTAACCAATCTTGAGCATCCAATAAGTACGTTTGTGTCATTGGTTGAACATTTAGGTCATTTTCGTCCTCCAAATGCTTATTCTCATCCATTTAGGGTTTTTAACCAATCTTGTGCTTCCCATAAGTGATTTTGTGTCATTGGTTGAACATTTAGGTTATTTTCGTCTTCCCTAGGCTTTTCTCACCCAATTAGGGTTTTTAACCAATCTTGTGCATCCAATAAGTGATTTTGTGTCATTGGTTGAACATTTAGGTCATTTTCGTCCTCCCTAGGCTTATTCTCATCCAATTAGGGTTTTTAACCAATCTTGCGCATCCAATAAGTACGTTTGTGTCATTGGTTGAACATTTAGGTCATTTTCGTCCTCCAAAAGCTTATTCTCATCCAATTAGGGTTTTTAACCAATCTTGTGCATCCAATAAGTGATTTTGTGTCATTGTTTGAACATTTAGGTCATTGTCGTCCTCCCTAGGCTTATTCTCATCCAATTATGATTTTTAATCAATCTTGTGCATCCAATAAGTACGTTTAAGTCATTTTCGTCCTCAAAATGCTTATTCTCATCCAATTAGGGTTTTTAACCAATCTTGTGCATCCAATAAGTGTTTTTGTCTCATTAGTTGAACATTTGCGTTATTTTCGTCCTCCCTAGGCTTATTCTCACCCAATTAGGGTTTTTAACCAATCGTGTGCATCTAATAATTGATTTTGTGTCAATGGTTAAACATTTAGGTATTTTCGTCTTCCCTATTCTTATTCTCACCCAATTAGGGTTTTTAACCAATCTTGTGCATCCAATAAGTGATTTTGTGTCATTGGTTGAACATTTAGGTCATTTTCGTCCTCCCTAGGCTTATTCTCATCCAATTAGG
>JBBPBP010001258.1:0-12774 GCA_037974735.1 Cicer chorassanicum
TTTTAACCAATCTTGTGCATCCAATAAGTACATTTGTGTCATTGGTTGAACATTTAGGTCACTTTCGTCCTCCCAAGGCTTATTCTCGTCCAATTAGCGTTTTTAACCAATCTTGTGCATCCAATAAGTACATTTGTGTCATTGGTTGAACATTTAGGTCATTTTCGTCCTCCCAAGGCTTATTTATTCTCGTCCAATTAGGGTTTTTAACCAATCTTGTGCATCCAATAAGTACATTTGTGTCATTGGTTGCACATTTAGGTCATTTTCGTCCTCCCAAAGCTTATTCTCGTCCAATTAGGGTTTTTTACCAATCTTGTGCTTCCAATACGTACATTTGTGTCATTGGTTGAACATTTAGGTCATTTTCGTCCTCCCAAGGTTTATTCTTGTCCAATTAGGGTTTTTAACCAATCTTGTGCATCAAATAAGTACATTTGTGTCATTGGTTGAACATTTAGGTCATTTTCGTCCTCCCAAGGCTTATTCTCGTCCAATTAGGGTTTTTAACCAATCGTGTGCATCCAATAAGTACATTTGTGTCATTGGTTGAACATTTAGGTAATTTCGTCCTCCCAAGGCTTATTCTCGTCTAATTAGGGTTTTTAACCAATCTTGTGCATCCAATAAGTACATTTGTGTAATTGGTTGAACATTTAGGTCATTTTCGTCCTCCCAAGGCTTATTTATTCTCGTCCAATTAGGGTTTTTAACCAATCTTGTGCATCCAATAAGTACATTTGTGTCATTGGTTGAACATTTAGGTCATTTTCGTCCTCCCAAAGCTTATTCTCGTCCAATTAGGGTTTTTAACCAATCTTGTGCATCCAATAAGTGATTTTCTGTCTTTGGTTGAACATTTAGGTAATTTTCGTCCTCCCAAGGCTTATTCTCGGTTAATTAAGGTTTTTAACCAATCTTGTGCATCCAATAAGTGATTTTGTGTCATTGGTTGAACATTTAGGTCATTTTCGTCCTCCCAAGGCTTATTCTCGTCCAATTAGGGTTTTTAACCAATCTTGTGCATCCAATAAGTACATTTGCTTCATTGGTTGAACATTTAGGTCATTTTCGTCCTCCCAAGGCTTATTCTCGTCCAATTAGGGTTTTTAACCAATCTTGTGCATCCAATAAGTACATTTCTGTCATTGGTTGAACATTTAGGTCATTTTCCTCCTTCCAAGGCTTATTCTCGTCCAATTAGGGTTTTTAACCAATCTTGTGCATCCAATAAGTACATTTGTGTCATTGGTTGAACATTTAGGTCATTTTCGTCCTCCCAAGGCTTATTCTCGTCCAATTAGGGTTTTTAACCAATCTTGTGCATCCAATAAGTACATTTGCGTCATTGGTTGAACATTTAGGTCATTTTCGTCCTCCCAAGGCTTATTCTCGTCCAATTAGGGTTTTTAACCAATCTTGTGCAACCAATAAGTGATTTTTTGTCGTTGGTTGAACATTTAGGTCATTTTCGTCCTCCCAAGGCTTATTTTCGTCCAATTAGGGTTTTTAACCAATCTTGTGCATCCAATAAGTACATTTGTGTCATTGGTTGAACATTTAGGTCATTTTCGTCCTCCCAAGGCTTATTCTCGTCCAATTAGGGTTTTTAACCAATCTTGTGCATCCAATAAGTGATTTTGTGTCATTGGTTGAACATTTAGGTCATTTTCGTGCTCCCAAGGCTTATTCCCGTCCAATTAGGGTTTTTTACCAATCTTATCCATCCAATAAGTACATTTGTGTCATTGATTGAACATTTAGGTCATTTTCGTCCTCCCAAGGCTTATTCTCATCCAATTAGGGTTTTTAACCAATCTTGTGCATCCAATAAGTACATTTATGTGATTGGTTGAACATTTAGGTCATTTTCTTCCTCCCAAGGCTTATTCTCGTCCAATTAGGGTTTTTAACCAATCTTGTGCATCCAATAAGTACATTTGTGTCATTGGTTGAACATTTAGGTCATTTTCGTCCTCCCAAGGCTTATTCTCGTCCAATTAGGGTTTTTAACCAATCTTGTGCATCCAATAAGTACATTTGTGTCATTGGTTGGACATTTAGGTCATTTTCGTCCTCCCAAGGCTTTTTCTCGTCCAATTAGGGTTTTTAACCAATCTTGTGCATCCAATAAGTACATTTTTGTCATTGGTTGAACATTTAGGTCATTTTCGTCCTCCCAAGGCTTACTCTCGTCCAATTAGGGTTTTTAACCAATCTTGTGCATCCAATAATTACATTTGTGTCATTGGTTGAACATTTAGGTCATTTTCGTCCTCCCAAGGCTTATTCTCGTCCAATTAGGGTTTTTAACCAATCTTGTGCATCCAATAAGTACATTTGTGTCATTGGTTGAACATTTAGGTCATTTTCGTCCTCCCAAGGCTTATTCTCGTCCAATTAGGGTTTTTAACCAATCTTGTGCATCCAATAACTACATTTGTGTCATTGGTTGAACATTTAGGTAATTTTCGTCCTCCCAAGGCTGATTCTCATCCAATTAGGGTTTTTAACCAATCTTGTGCATCCAATAAGTACATTTGTGTCATTGGTTGAACATTTAGGTCATTTTCGTCCTCCCAAGGCTTATTCTCGTCCAATTAGGGTTTTTAACCAATCTTGTGCATCCAATAAGTACATCTGTGTCATTTGTTGAACATTTAGGTCATTTTCGTCCTCCCAAGGCTTATTCTCTCCAATTAGGGTTTTTAACCAATCTTGTGCATCCAATAAGTACATTTGTGTCATTGGTTGAACATTTAGGTCATTTTCGTCCTCCCAAGGCTTATTCTCGTCCAATTAGGGTTTTTAACCAATCTTGTGCATCCAATATGTGATTTTGTGTCATTGGTTGAACATTTAGGTCATTTTCGTTCTCTATAGGCTTATTCTCGTCCAATTAGGGTTTTTAACCAATCTTGTGCATCCAATAAGTACATTTGTGTCATTGGTTGAACATTTAGGTCATTTTCGTCCTCCCAAGGCTTATTCTCGTCCAATTAGGGTTTTTAACCAATCTTGTGTATCCGATAAGTTCATTTGTGTCATTGGTTGAACATTTAGGTCATTTTCGTCCTCCCAAGGCTTATTCTCGTCCAATTAGGGTTTTTAACCAATCTTGTGCATCCAATAAGTACATTTGTGTCATTGGTTGAACATTTAGGTCATTTTCGTCTTCCCAAGGCTTATTCTCGTCCAATTAGGGGTTTTAACCAATCTTGTGCATCCAATAAGTGATTTTGTGTCATTGGTTGAACATTTAGGTCATTTTCGTCCTTCCAAGGCTTATTCTCGTCCAATTAGGGTTTTTAACCAATCTTGTGCATCCAATAAGTGATTTTGTGCCATACATTGAACATTTAGGTCATTTACGTCCTCCCAAGGCTTATTCTCGTCCAATTAGGGTTTTTAACCAATCTTGTGCATCCAATAAGTACATTTGTGTCATTGGTTGAACATTTAGGTCATTTTCGTCCTCCCAAGGCTTATTCTCGTCCAATTAGGGTTTTTAACCAATCTTGTGCATCCAATAAGTACATTTGTGTCATTGGTTGAACATTTAGGTCATTTTCGTCCTCCCAAGGCTTATTCTCGTCCAATTAGGGTTTTTAACCAATCTTGTGCATCCAATAAGTACATTTGTGTCATTGGTTGAACATTTAGGTCATTTTCGTCATCCCAAGGCTTATTCTAGTCCAATTAGGGTTTTTAACCAATCTTGTGCATCCAATAAGTACATTTGTGTCATTGGTTGAACATTTAGGTCATTTTCGTCCTCCCAAGGCTTATTCTCGTCCAATTAGGGGTTTTAACCAATCTTGTGCATCCAATAAGTACATTTGTGTCATTGGTTGAACATTTAGGTCACTTTCGTCCTCCCAAGGCTTATTCTCGTCCAATTAGGGTTTTTAACCAATCTTGTGCATCCAATACGTACATTTGTGTCATTGGTTGAACATTTAGGTCATTTTCGTCCTCCCAAGGCTTATTCTCGTCCAATTAGGGGTTTTAACCAATCTTGTGCATCCAATAAGTACATTTGTGTCATTGGTTGAACATTTAGGTCACTTTCGTCCTCCCAAGGCTTATTCTCGTCCAATTAGCGTTTTTAACCAATCTTGTGCATCCAATAAGTACATTTGTGTCATTGGTTGAACATTTAGGTCATTTTCGTCCTCCCAAGGCTTATTTATTCTCGTCCAATTAGGGTTTTTAACCAATCTTGTGCATCCAATAAGTACATTTGTGTCATTGGTTGCACATTTAGGTCATTTTCGTCCTCCCAAAGCTTATTCTCGTCCAATTAGGGTTTTTTACCAATCTTGTGCTTCCAATACGTACATTTGTGTCATTGGTTGAACATTTAGGTCATTTTCGTCCTCCCAAGGTTTATTCTTGTCCAATTAGGGTTTTTAACCAATCTTGTGCATCAAATAAGTACATTTGTGTCATTGGTTGAACATTTAGGTCATTTTCGTCCTCCCAAGGCTTATTCTCGTCCAATTAGGGTTTTTAACCAATCGTGTGCATCCAATAAGTACATTTGTGTCATTGGTTGAACATTTAGGTAATTTCGTCCTCCCAAGGCTTATTCTCGTCTAATTAGGGTTTTTAACCAATCTTGTGCATCCAATAAGTACATTTGTGTAATTGGTTGAACATTTAGGTCATTTTCGTCCTCCCAAGGCTTATTTATTCTCGTCCAATTAGGGTTTTTAACCAATCTTGTGCATCCAATAAGTACATTTGTGTCATTGGTTGAACATTTAGGTCATTTTCGTCCTCGCAAAGCTTATTCTCGTCCAATTAGGGTTTTTAACCAATCTTGTGCATCCAATAAGTACATTTGTGTAATTGGTTGAACATTTAGGTCATTTTCGTCCTCCAAAGGCTTATTTATTCTCGTCCAATTAGGGATTTTAACCAATCTTGTGCATCCAATAAGTACATTTGTGTCATTGGTTAAACATTTAGGTCATTTTCGTCCTCCCAAGGCTTATTCTCGTCCAATTAGGGTTTTTAACCTATCTTGTGCATCCAATAAGTACATTTGTGTCATTGGTTGAACATTTAGGTCACTTTCGTCCTCCCAAGGCTTATTCTCGTCCAATTAGGGTTTTTAACCAATCTTGTGCATCCAATACGTACATTTGTGTCATTGGTTGAACATTTAGGTCATTTTCGTCCTCCCAAGGCTTATTCTCGTCCAATTAGGGTTTTTAACCTATCTTGTGCATCCAATAAGTACATTTGTGTCATTGGTTGAACATTTAGGTCACTTTCGTCCTCCCAAGGCTTATTCTCGTCCAATTAGGGTTTTTAACCAATCTTGTGCATCCAATACGTACATTTGTGTCATTGGTTAAACATTTAGGTTAATTTCGTCCTCCCAAGGCTTATTCTCGTCCAATTAGGGTTTTTAACCAATCTTGTGCATCCAATAAGTGATTTTGTGTCATTGGTTGAACATTTAGGTCATTTTTGTCCTCCCAAGGCTTATTCTCGTCCAATTAGGGTTTTTAACCTATCTTGTGCATCCAATAAGTACATTTGTGTCATTGGTTGAACATTTAGGTCATTTTCGTCCTCCCAAGGCTTATTCTCGTCCAATTAGGGTTTTTAACCAATCTTGTGCATCCAATAAGTACATTTGTGTCATTCGTTGAACATTTAGGTCATTTTCGTCCTCCCAAGGCTTATTCTCGTCCAATTAGGGTTTTTAACTATTCTTGTGCATCGAATAAGTACATTTGTGTCTTTGGTTAAACATTTAGGTCATTTTCATTCTCCCAAGGCTTATTCTCGTCCAATTAGGGTTTTTAACCAATCTTGTGCATCCAATAAGTACATTTGTGTCATTGGTTGAACATTTAGGTCATTTTCGTCCTCCCAAGGCTTATTCTCGTCCAATTAGGGTTTTTAACCAATCTTGTGCATCCAATAAGTACATTTGTGTCATTGGTTGAACATTTAGGTCATTTTCGTCCTCCGATGGCTTATTCTCGCCCAATTAGGGTTTTTAACCAATCTTGTGCATCCAATAAGTACATTTGTGTCATTGGTTGAACATTTAGGTCATTTTCGTCCTCCCAAGGCTTATTCTCGTCCAATTAGGGTTTTTAACCAATCTTGTGCATCTAATAATATATTTTGTGTCATTGGTTGAACATTTAGGTCATTTTCGTCCTCCCAAGGCTTATTCTCGTCCAATTAGGAATTTTTAACCAATCTTGTGCATCTAATAATTGATTTTGTGTCATTGGTTGAACATTTTGGTCATTTTCGTCCTCCCTTGGCTTATTCTCGTCCAATTAGGATTTTTAACCAATCTTGTGCATCCAATAAGTGATTTTGTGTCATTGGTTGATTATTTAGGGCATTTTCATCCTCCCAAGACTTATTCTCGTCCAATTAGGGTTTTTAACCAATCTTGTGCATCCAATAAGTGATTTTGTGTCATTGGTTGATTATTTAGGTCATTTTCGTCCTCCCAAGGCTTATTCTCGTCCAATTAGGGTTTTTAACCAATCTTGTGCATCCATTAAATGATTTTGTGTCATTGGTTGAACATTTAGGTCATTTTCGTCCTCCCAAGGCTTATTCTCGTCCAATTAGGGTTTTTAACCAATCTTGTGCATCCAATAAGTGATTTTGTGTCATTGGTTGAACATTTAGGTCATTTTCGTACTTCCTAGGTTATTCTCGTCCAATTAGGGTTTTTAACCAATCTTGTGCATCCAATAAGATTATTTGTGTCATTGGTTGAACATTTAGGTCATTTTCGTCGTCCCAAGGCTTATTCTCGTCCAATTAGGGTTTTTAACCAATCTTGTGCATCCAATAAGTGATTTTGTGTCATTGGTTGAACATTTAGGTCATTTTCGTCATCCCAAGGCTTATTCTCGTCCAATTAGGGGTTTTAACCAATCTTGTGCATCCAATAAGTGATTTTGTGTCATTGGTTGAACATTTAGGTCATTTTCGTCCTCCCAAGGCTTATTCTCACCCAATTAGGGTTTTAAACTAATATTGTGCATCCAATAAGTGATTTTGTGTCATTGGTTGAACATTTAGGTCATTTTCGTCCTCCCAAAGCTTATTCTCGTCCAATTAGGCTTTTTAACCAATCTTGTGCATCCAATAAGTACATTTGTGTCATTGGTTGAACATTTAGGTCATTTTCGTCCTCCCAAGGCTTATTCTCGTCCAATTAGGGTTTTTAACCAATCGTGTGCATCCAATAAGTACATTTGTGTCATTGGTTGAACATTTAGGTAATTTCGTCCTCCCAAGGCTTATTCTCGTCTAATTAGGGTTTTTAACCAATCTTGTGCATCCAATAAGTACATTTGTGTAATTGGTTGAACATTTAGGTCATTTTCGTCCTTCTTAGGCTTATTTATTCTCGTCCAATTAGGGTTTTTAACCAATCTTGTGCATCCAATAAGTACATTTGTGTCATTGGTTGAACATTTAGGTCATTTTCGTCCTCGCAAAGCTTATTCTCGTCCAATTAGGGTTTTTAACCAATCTTGTGCATCCAATAAGTACATTTGTGTAATTGGTTGAACATTTAGGTCATTTTCGTCCTCCAAAGGCTTATTTATTCTCGTCCAATTAGGGATTTTAACCAATCTTGTGCATCCAATAAGTACATTTGTGTCATTGGTTAAACATTTAGGTCATTTTCGTCCTCCCAAGGCTTATTCTCGTCCAATTAGGGTTTTTAACCTATCTTGTGCATCCAATAAGTACATTTGTGTCATTGGTTGAACATTTAGGTCACTTTCGTCCTCCCAAGGCTTATTCTCGTCCAATTAGGGTTTTTAACCAATCTTGTGCATCCAATACGTACATTTGTGTCATTGGTTGAACATTTAGGTCATTTTCGTCCTCCCAATGCTTATTCTCGTCCAATTAGGGGTTTTAACCAATCTTGTGCATCCAATAAGTACATTTGTGTCATTGGTTGAACATTTAGGTCACTTTCGTCCTCCCAAGGCTTATTCTCGTCCAATTAGCGTTTTTAACCAATCTTGTGCATCCAATAAGTACATTTGTGTCATTAGTTGAACATTTAGGTCATTTTCGTCCTCCCAAGGCTTATTTATTCTCGTCCAATTAGGGTTTTTAACCAATCTTGTGCATCCAATAAGTACATTTGTGTCATTGGTTGCACATTTAGGTCATTTTCGTCCTCCCAAGGCTTATTCTCGTCCAATTAGCATTTTTAACCACTCTTGTGTATCCAATAAATGATTTTGTGGCATTGGTTGAACATTTAGGTCATTTTCGTCCTCCCAAGGCTTATTCTCGTCCAATTAGGGTTTTTATCCAATCTTGTGCATCCAATAAGTACATTTGTGTCATTGGTTGAACATTTAGGTCATTTTCGTCCTCCCAAGGCTTATTCTCGTCCAATTAGGGTTTTTAACCAATTTTGTGCATCCAATAAGTACATTTGTGTCATTGGTTGAACATTTAGGTCATTTTCGTCCTCCATAGGCTTATTCTCGTCCAATTAGGGTTTTTAACCAATCTTGTGCATCCAATAAGTACATTTGTGTCATTGGTTGAACATTTAGGTCATTTTCGTCCTCCCAAGGCTTATTCTCGTCCAATTAGGGTTTTTAACCAATCTTGTGCATCCAATAAGTGATTTTGTGTCGTTGGTTGAACATTTAGGTCATTTTCTTCCTCCTTAGGCTTTTTCTCGTCCAATTAGGGTTTTTAACCAATCTAGTGCATCCAATAAGTACATTTGTGTCATTGGTTGAACATTTAGGTCATTTTCGTCCTCCCAAGGCTTATTCTCGTCCATTTAGGGTTTTTAACCAATCTTTTGCATCCAATAAGTGATTTTGTGTCGTTGGTTGAACATTTAGGTCATTTTCGTCCTCCATAGGCTTATTCTCGTCCAATTAGGGTTTTTAACCAATCTTGTGCATCCAATAAGTACATTTGTGTCATTGGTTGAACATTTAGGTCATTTTCGTCCTCCCAAGGCTTATTCTCGTCCAATTAGGGTTTTTAACCAATCTTGTGCATCCAATAAGTGATTTTGTGTCAGTGGTTGAACATTTAGGTCATTTTCGTCCTCCCAAGGCTTATTCTCGTCCAATTAGGGTTTTTAATTAATCTCGTGCATCCAATAAGTACATTTGTGTCGTTGGTTGAACATTTAAGTCATTTTCGTCCTCCCATGGCTTATTCTCGTCCAATTAGGGTTTTTAACCAATCTTGTGCATCCAATAAGTACATTTGTGTCATTGGTTGAACATTTAGGTCATTTTCGTCCTCCCAAGGCTTATTCTCGTCCAATTAGGGTTTTTAACCAATCTTGTGCATCCAATTAGTGATTTTGTGTCATTGGTTGAACATTTAGGTCATTTTCGATTTCCCAAGGCTTATTCTTGTCCAATTATGGTTTTTAACCAATCTTGTGCATCTAATAAGTACATTTGTGTCATTGGTTGAACATTTAGGTCATTTTCGTCCACCCAAGGCTTATTCTCGTCCAATTAGGGTTTTTAACCAATCTTGTGCATCCAATAAGTACAATTGTGTCATTGGTTGAACATTTAGGTCATTTTCGTTCTCCCAATGCTTATTCTCGTCCAATTAGGGTTTTTAACCAATCTTGTGCATCCAATAAGTACATTTGTGTCATTGGTTGAACATTTAGGTCATTTTCGTCCTCCCAAGGCTTATTCTCGTCCAATTAGGGTTTTTAACCAATCTTGTGCATCCAATAAGTACATTTGTGTCATTGGTTTAACATTTAGGTCATTTTCGTCCTCCCAAGGCTTTTTCTCGTCCAATTAGGGTTTTTAACCAATCTTGTGCATCCAATAAGTACATTTGTGTCATTGGTTGAACATTTAGGTCATTTTCGTCCTCCCAAGGCTTATTCTCGTCCAATTAGGGTTTTTAACCAATCTTGTGCATCCAATAAGTACATTTGTGTCATTGTTTAACATTTAGGTCATTTTCGTCCTCCCAAGGCTTATTCTCGTCCAATTAGGGTTTTTAACAAATCTTGTGCATCCAATAAGTGATTTTGTGTCATTGGTTGAATATTTAGGTCATTTTCTTCTTCCCAAGGCTTATTCTCGTCCAATTAGGGTTTTTAACCAATCTTGTGCATCCAATAAGTACATTTGTGTAATTGGTTGAACATTTAGGTCATTTTCGTCCTCCAAAGGCTTATTTATTCTCGTCCAATTAGGGTTTTTAACCAATCTTGTGCATCCAATAAGTACATTTGTGTCATTGGTTGAACATTTAGGTCATTTTCGTCCTCCCAAGGCTTATTCTCGTCCAATTAGGGTTTTTAACCGATCTTGTGCATCCAATAAGTGATTTTATGTCGTTGGTTGAACATTTAGGTCATTTTCCTCCTGCCAAGGCTTATTCTCGTCCAATTAGGGTTTTTAACCAATCTTGTGCATCCAATAAGTACATTTGTGTCATTGGTTGAACATTTAGGTCATTTTCGTCCTCCCAAGGCTTATTCTCGTCCAATTAGGGTTTTTAACCAATCTTGTGCATCCATTAAGTGATTTTGTGCCATTGGTTGAACATTTAGGTCATTTTCGTCCTCCCAAGGCTTATTCTCGTCCAATTAGGGTTTTTAACCAATCTTGTGCATCCAATAAGTACATTTGTGTCATTGGTTGAACATTTAGGTCATTTTCGTCCTCCCAAGGCTTATTCTCGTCCAATTAGGGTTTTTAACCAATCTTGTGCATCCAATTAGTGATTTTGTGTCATTGGTTGAACATTTAGGTCATTTTCGATTTCCCAAGACTTATTCTCATCCAATTATGGTTTTTAACCAATCTTGTGCATCCAATAAGTACATTTGTGTCATTGGTTGAACATTTAGGTCATTGTCGTCCTCCAAAGGCTTATTCTCGTCCAATTAGGGTTTTTAACCAATCTTGTGCATCCAATAAGTACACTTGTTTTCATTATTTGAACATTTAGGTCATTTTCGTCCTCCCAAGGCTTATTCTCGTCCAATTAGGGTTTTTAACCAATCTTGTGCATCCAATAAGTACATTTGTGTCATTGGTTGAACATTTAGGTCATTTTCGTCCTCCCAAGGCTTATTCTCGTCCAATTAGGGTTTTTAACCAATCTTGTGCATCCAATAAGTGATTTTGTGTCGTTGGTTGAATATTTAGATCATTTTCGTCCTCCCAATGCTTATTCTCGTCCAATTAGGGTTTTTAACCAATCTTGTGCATCCAATAAGTACATTTGTGTCATTGGTTGAACATTTAGGTCATTTTCGTTCTCTCAAGGCTTATTCTCGTCCAATTAGAGTTTTTAACCAATCTTGTGCATCCAATAAGTGATTTTGTGTCGTTGGTTGAACATTTAGGTCATTTTCGTCCTCCCAAGTCTTATTCTCGTCCAATTAGGGTTTTTAACCAATCTTGTGCATCCAATAAGTACATTTGTGTCATTGGTTGAACATTTAGGTCATTTTCGTCCTCCCAAGGCTTATTCTCGTCCAATTAGGGTTTTTAACCAATCTTGTGCATCCAATAAGTGATTTTGTGCCATACATTGAACATTTAGGTCATTTACGTCCTCCCAAGGCTTATTCTCGTCCAATTAGGGTTTTTAACCAATCTTGTGCATCCAATAAGTACATTTGTGTCATTGGTTGAACATTTAGGTCATTTTCGTCCTCCCAAGGCTTATTCTCGTCCAATTAGGGTTTTTAACCAATCTTGTGCATCCAATAAGTACATTTGTGTCATTGGTTGAACATTTAGGTCATTTTCGTCCTCCCAAGGCTTATTCTCGTCCAATTAGGGTTTTTAACCAATCTTGTGCATCCAATAAGTACATTTGTGTCATTGGTTGGACATTTAGGTCATTTTCGTCCTCCCAAGGCTTTTTCTCGTCCAATTAGGGTTTTTAACCAATCTTGTGCATCCAATAAGTACATTTTTGTCATTGGTTGAACATTTAGGTCATTTTCGTCCTCCCAAGGCTTACTCTCGTCCAATTAGGGTTTTTAACCAATCTTGTGCATCCAATAATTACATTTGTGTCATTGGTTGAACATTTAGGTCATTTTCGTCCTCCCAAGGCTTATTCTCGTCCAATTAGGGTTTTTAACCAATCTTGTGCATCCAATAAGTACATTTGTGTCATTGGTTGAACATTTAGGTCATTTTCGTCCTCCCAAGGCTTATTCTCGTCCAATTAGGGTTTTTAACCAATCTTGTGCATCCAATAACTACATTTGTGTCATTGGTTCAACATTTAGGTCATTTTCGTCCTCCCAATGCTAATTCTCGTCCAATTAGGGTTTTTAACCAATCTTGTGCATCCAATAAGTACATTTGTGTCATTGGTTGAACATTTAGGTCATTTTCGTCCTCCCAAGGCTTATTCTCGTCCAATTAGGGTTTTTAACCAATCGTGTGCATCCAATAAGTACATTTGTGTCATTGGTTGAACATTTAGGTAATTTCGTCCTCCCAAGGCTTATTCTCGTCTAATTAGGGTTTTTAACCAATCTTGTGCATCCAATAAGTACATTTGTGTAATTGGTTGAACATTTAGGTCATTTTCGTCCTTCTTAGGCTTATTTATTCTCGTCCAATTAGGGTTTTTAACCAATCTTGTGCATCCAATAAGTACATTTGTGTCATTGGTTGAACATTTAGGTCATTTTCGTCCTCGCAAAGCTTATTCTCGTCCAATTAGGGTTTTTAACCAATCTTGTGCATCCAATAAGTACATTTGTGT
>JBBPBP010001261.1:0-12728 GCA_037974735.1 Cicer chorassanicum
CGAGAATAAGCCTTGGGAGGACGAAAATGACCTAAATGTTCAAACAATGACACAAAATCACTTATTGGATGCACAAGATTGGTTCCAAACCCTAATTGGACGAGAATAAGCCTTGGGAGGACGAAAATGACCTAAATGTTCAACCAATAACACAAATGAACTTATTGGATGCACAACATTGGTTAAAAACCCTAATTGGACGAGAATAAGCCTTGGGAGGACGAAAACGACCTAAATGTCCAACCAATGACACAAATGTACTTATTGGATGCACAAAATTGGTTAGAAACGCTAACTAGACGAGAATAAGCCTTGGGAGGACGAAAATAACCTAAATGTTCAAACAATGACACAAAATCACTTATTGGATGCACAAGATTGGTTCAAAACCCTAATTGGACGAGAATAAGCCTTTGGAGGACGAAAATGACCTAAATGTTCAACCAATGACACAAAATCACTTATTGGATGCACAACATTGGTTAAAAACCCTAATTGGGCGAGAATAAGCCTTGGGAGGACGAAAATGACCTAAATGTTCAAACAATGACACAAAATCACTTATTGGATGCACAAGATTGGTTCCAAACCCTAATTGGACGAGAATAAGCCTTGGGAGGACGAAAATGACCTAAATGTTCAACCAATAACACAAATGAACTTATTGGATGCACAACATTGGTTAAAAACCCTAATTGGACGAGAATAAGCCTTGGGAGGACGAAAACGACCTAAATGTCCAACCAATGACACAAATGTACTTATTGGATGCACAAAATTGGTTAGAAACGCTAACTAGACGAGAATAAGCCTTGGGAGGACGAAAATAACCTAAATGTTCAAACAATGACACAAAATCACTTATTGGATGCACAAGATTGGTTCAAAACCCTAATTGGACGAGAATAAGCCTTTGGAGGACGAAAATGACCTAAATGTTCAACCAATGACACAAAATCACTTATTGGATGCACAACATTGGTTAAAAACCCTAATTGGGCGAGAATAAGCCTTGGGAGGACGAAAATGACCTAAATGTTCAAACAATGACACAAAATCACTTATTGGATGCACAAGATTGGTTCCAAACCCTAATTGGACGAGAATAAGCCTTGGGAGGACGAAAATGACCTAAATGTTCAACCAATAACACAAATGAACTTATTGGATGCACAACATTGGTTAAAAACCCTAATTGGACGAGAATAAGCCTTGGGAGGACGAAAACGACCTAAATGTCCAACCAATGACACAAATGTACTTATTGGATGCACAAAATTGGTTAGAAACGCTAACTAGACGAGAATAAGCCTTGGGAGGACGAAAATAACCTAAATGTTCAAACAATGACACAAAATCACTTATTGGATGCACAAGATTGGTTCAAAACCCTAATTGGACGAGAATAAGCCTTTGGAGGACGAAAATGACCTAAATGTTCAACCAATGACACAAATGAACTTATTGGATGCACAACATTGGTTAAAAACCCTAATTGGACGAGAATAAGCCTTGGGAGGACGAAAATGACCTAAATGTTCAAACAATGACACAAAATCACTTATTCGATACACAAGACTGGTTCAAATCCCTAATTGGACGAGAATAAGCCTTGGGAGGACGAAAATGACCTAAATGTTCAACCAATGACACAAAATCACTTATTGGATGCACAAGATTGGTTAAAAGCCCTAATTGGACGAGAATAAGCCTTGGGAGTTCAAAAATAACCTAAATGTTCAAACAATGACACAAAATCACTTATTGGATGCACAAGATTGGTTCAAAACCCTAATTGGACGAGAATAAGCCTTGGGAGGACGAAAATGACCTAAATGTTCAAACAATGACACAAAATCACTTATTCGATACACAAGACTGGTTCAAATCCCTAATTGGACGAGAATAAGCCTTGGGAGTACGAAAATAACCTAAATGTTCAAACAATGACACAAAATCACTTATTGGATGCACAAGATTGGTTCAAAACCCTAATTGGACGAGAATAAGCCTTGGGAGGACGAAAATGACCTAAATGTTCAACCAATGACACAAAATCACTTATTGGATGCACAAAATTGGTTAAAAACCCTAATTGGACGAGAATAAGCCTTGGGAGGACGAAAATGACCTAAATGTTCAATCAATGACACAA
Source organism: Cicer chorassanicum (assembly GCA_037974735.1). Classification (NCBI taxonomy): domain Eukaryota; kingdom Viridiplantae; phylum Streptophyta; class Magnoliopsida; order Fabales; family Fabaceae; genus Cicer; species Cicer chorassanicum. The sequence continues at coordinate 2,156 of JBBPBP010001261.1, forward strand.
AATCACTTATTGGATGCACAAGATTGGTTAAAAACCCTAATTGGACGAGAATAAGCCTTGGGAGTACGAAAATAACCTAAATGTTCAAACAATGACACAAAATCACTTATTGGATGCACAAGATTGGTTCAAAACCCTAATTGGACGAGAATAAGCCTTTGGAGGACGAAAATGACCTAAATGTTCAACCAATGACACAAATGAACTTATTGGATGCACAACATTGGTTCAAAACCCTAATTGGACGAGAATAAGCCTTGGGAGGACGAAAATGACCTAAATGTTCAAACAATGACACAAAATCACTTATTCGATACACAAGACTGGTTCAAATCCCTAATTGGACGAGAATAAGCCTTGGGAGGACGAAAATGACCTAAATGTTCAACCAATGACACAAAATCACTTATTGGATGCACAAGATTGGTTAAAAACCCTAATTGGACGAGAATAAGCCTTGGGAGTACGAAAATAACCTAAATGTTCAAACAATGACACAAAATTACTTATTGGATGCACAAGATTGGTTCAAAACCCTAATTGGACGAGAATAAGCCTTGGGAGGACGAAAATGACCTTAATGTTCAACCAATAACACAAATGAACTTATTGGATGCACAACATTGGTTAAAAACCCTAATTGGACGAGAATAAGCCTTGGGAGGACGAAAACGACCTAAATGTCCAACCAATGACACAAATGTACTTATTGGATGCACAAAATTGGTTAGAAACGCTAACTAGACGAGAATAAGCCTTGGGAGGACGAAAATAACCTAAATGTTCAAACAATGACACAAAATCACTTATTGGATGCACAAGATTGGTTAAAAACCCTAATTGGACGAGAATAAGCCTTGGGAGTACGAAAATAACCTAAATGTTCAAACAATGACACAAAATCACTTATTGGATGCACAAGATTGGTTCAAAACCCTAATTGGACGAGAATAAGCCTTTGGAGGACGAAAATGACCTAAATGTTCAACCAATGACACAAATGAACTTATTGGATGCACAACATTGGTTAAAAACCCTAATTGGACGAGAATAAGCCTTGGGAGGACGAAAATGACCTAAATGTTCAAACAATGACACAAAATCACTTATTCGATACACAAGACTGGTTCAAATCCCTAATTGGACGAGAATAAGCCTTGGGAGGACGAAAATGACCTAAATTTTCAACCAATGACACAAAATCACTTATTGGATACACAAGATTGGTTAAAAACCCTAATTGGACGAGAATAAGCCTTGGGAGTACGAAAATAACCTAAATGTTCAAACAATGACACAAAATCACTTATTGGATGCACAAGATTGGTTCAAAACCCTAATTGGACGAGAATAAGCCTTGGGAGGACGAAAATGACCTAAATGTTCAACCAATGACACAAATGAACTTATTGGATGCACAACATTGGTTAAAAACCCTAATTGGACGAGAATAAGCCTTGGGAGGACGAAAATGACCTAAATGTTCAAACAATGACACAAAATCACTTATTCGATACACAAGATTGGTTCAAATCCCTAATTGGACGAGAATAAGCCTTGGGAGGACGAAAATGACCTAAATGTTCAACCAATGACACAAAATCACTTATTGGATGCACAAGATTGGTTAAAAACCCTAATTGGACGAGAATAAGCATTGGGAGGACGTAAATGACCTAAATGTTCAACCAATGACACAAATGTACTTATTGGATGCACAAGATTGGTTAAAAACACTAATTGGACGAGAATAAGCCTAGGAAGGACGAAAATGGCCTAAATGTTCAACCAATGACACAAAATCACTTAGTGGATGCACAAGATTGGTTGAAAACCGTAATTGGACGAGAATAAGCCTAGGGAGGTCGAAAATTACCTAAATGTTCAACCAATGACACAAAATCACTTATTGGATGCACAAGATTGGTTAAAAACCCTAATTGGACGAGAATAAGCCTTGGGAGGACGAAAATGACCTAAATGTTCAACCAATAACACAAATGAACTTATTGGATGCACAACATTGGTTAAAAACCCTAATTGGACGAGAATAAGCCTTGGGAGGACGAAAACGACCTAAATGTCCAACCAATGACACAAATGTACTTATTGGATGCACAAAATTGGTTAGAAACCCTAACTGGACGAGAATAAGCCTTGGGAGGACGAAAATAACCTAAATGTTCAAACAATGACACAAAATCACTTATTGGATGCACAAGATTGGTTCAAAACCCTAATTGGACGAGAATAAGCCTTTGGAGGACGAAAATGACCTAAATGTTCAACCAATGACACAAATGAACTTATTGGATGCACAACATTGGTTAAAAACCCTAATTGGACGAGAATAAGCCTTGGGAGGACGAAAATGACCTAAATGTTCAAACAATGACACAAAATCACTTATTCGATACACAAGACTGGTTCAAATCCCTAATTGGACGAGAATAAGCCTTGGGAGGACGAAAATGACCTAAATGTTCAACCAATGACACAAAATCACTTATTGGATGCACAAGATTGGTTAAAAGCCCTAATTGGACGAGAATAAGCCTTGGGAGTTCAAAAATAACCTAAATGTTCAAACAATGACACAAAATCACTTATTGGATGCACAAGATTGGTTCAAAACCCTAATTGGACGAGAATAAGCCTTGGGAGGACGAAAATGACCTAAATGTTCAAACAATGACACAAAATCACTTATTCGATACACAAGACTGGTTCAAATCCCTAATTGGACGAGAATAAGCCTTGGGAGTACGAAAATAACCTAAATGTTCAAACAATGACACAAAATCACTTATTGGATGCACAAGATTGGTTCAAAACCCTAATTGGACGAGAATAAGCCTTGGGAGGACGAAAATGACCTAAATGTTCAACCAATGACACATATGAACTTATTGGATGCACAACATTGGTTAAAAACCCTAATTGGACGAGAATAAGCCTTGGGAGGACGAAAACGACCTAAATGTCCAACCAATGACACAAATGTACTTATTGGATGCACAAAATTGGTTAAAAACCCTAATTGGACGAGAATAAGTCTTGGGAGGACGAAAATGACCTAAATGTTCAACCAATGACACAAATGTACTTATTGGATGCACAAGATTGGTTAAAAACCCTAATTGGAAGAGAATAAGCCTTGGGAGGACAAAAATAACCTAAATGTTCAAACAATGACACAAAATCACTTATTGGATGCACAAGATTGGTTAAAAACCCTAATTAGACGAGAATAAGCCTTGGGAGGACGAAAATGACCTAAATGTTCAACCAATGACACAAAATCACTTATTGGATGCACAAGATTGGTTAAAAACCCTAATTGGACGAGAATAAGCCTTGGGAGTACAAAAATAACCTAAATGTTCAAACAATGACACAAAATCACTTATTGGATGCACAAGATTGGTTCAAAACCCTAATTGGACGAGAATAAGGCTTGGGAGGACGAAAATGACCTAAATGTTCAAACAATGACACAAAATCACTTATTGGATGCACAAGATTGGTTAAAAACCCTAATTGGACGAGAATAAGCCTTGGGAGGACGAAAATGACCTAAATGTTCAACCAATGACACAAATGAACTTATTGGATGCACAACATTGGTTAAAAACCCTAATTGGACGAGAATAAGCCTTGGGAGGACGAAAATCACCTAAATGTTCAAACAATGACACAAAATCACTTATTCGATACACAAGACTAGTTCAAATCCTTAATTGGACGAGAATAAGCCTTGGGAGGACGAAAATGACCTAAATGTTCAACCAATGACACAAAATCACTTATTGGATGCACAAGATTGGTTAAAAACCCTAATTGGACGAGAATAAGCCTTGGGAGTACGAAAATAACCTAAATGTTCAAACAATGACACAAAATCACTTATTGGATGCACAAGATTGGTTAAAAACCCTAATTGGACGAGAATAAGTCCCTAGAGGACGAAAATGACCTAAATGTTCAACCAATGACACAAAATCACTTATTGGATGCACAAGATTGGTTAAAAACCCTAATTGGACGAGAATAAGTCTTGCGAGGACGAAAATGACCTAAATGTTCAACCAATGACACAAATGTACTTATTGGATGCACAAGATTGGTTAAAAACCCTAAATGGAAGAGAATAAGCCTTGGGAGGACGAAAATAACCTAAATGTTCAAACAATGACACAAAATCACTTATTGGATGCACAAGATTGGTTAAAAACCCTAATTGGACGAGAATAAGCCTTGGGAAGACGAAAATGACCTAAATGTTCAACCAATGACACAAATGTACTAATTGGATGCACAAGATTGGTTAAAAACCCTAATTGGACGAGAATAAGCCTTGGGAGGACGAAAATAACCTAAATGTTCAAACAATGACACAAAATCACTTATTGGATGCACAAGATTGGTTAAAAACCCTAATATGACGAGAATAAGCCTTGGGAGGACGAAAATGACCTAAATGTTCAAACAATGACACAAATTCACTTATTCGATACACAAGATTGGTTCAAATCCCTAATTGGACGAGAATAAGCCTTGGGAGGACGAAAATTACCTAAATGTTCAACCAATGACACAAAATCACTTATTGGATGCACAAGATTGGTTAAAAACCCTAATTGGACGAGAATAAGCCTTGGGAGTACAAAAATAACCTAAATGTTCAAACAATGACACAAAATCACTTATTGGATGCACAAGATTGGTTAAAAACCCTAATTGGACGAGAATAAGCCTTGGGAGGACGAAAATGACCTAAATGTTCAAACAATGACACAAAATCACTTATTGGATACACAAGATTGGTTCAAATCCCTAATTGGACGAGAATAAGCCTTGGGAGGACGAAAATGACCTAAATGTTCAACCAATGACACAAAATCACTTATTGGATGCACAAGATTGGTTAAAAACCCTAATTGGACGAGAATAAGCCTTGGGAGTACAAAAATAACCTAAATGTTCAAACAATGACACAAAATCACTTATTCGATACACAAGATTGGTTCAAATCCCTAATTGGACGAGAATAAGCCTTCGGAGGACGAAAATGACCTAAATGTTCAAAAAATGACACAAATGAACTTATTGGATGCACAACATTGGTTAAAAACCCTAATTGGACGAGAATAAGCCTTGGGAGGACGAAAATGACCTAAATGTTCAAACAATGACACAAAATCACTTATTCGATACACAAGATTGGTTCAAATCCCTAATTGGACGAGAATAAGCCTTGGGAGGACGAAAATGACCTAAATGTTCAACCAGTGACACAAAATCACTTATTGGATGCACAAGATTGGTTAAAAACCCTAATTGGACGAGAATAAGCCTTGGGAGTACGAAAATAACCTAAATGTTCAAACAATGACACAAAATCACTTATTGGATGCACAAGATTGGTTCAAAACCCTAATTGGACGAGAATAAGCCTTTGGAGGACGAAAATGACCTAAATGTTCAACCAATGACACAAATGAACTTATTGGATGCACAACATTGGTTCAAAACCCTAATTGGACGAGAATAAGCCTTGGGAGGACGAAAATGACCTAAATGTTCAAACAATGACACAAAATCACTTATTCGATACACAAGACTGGTTCAAATCCCTAATTGGACGAGAATAAGCCTTGGGAGGACGAAAATGACCTAAATGTTCAACCAATGACACAAAATCACTTATTGGATGCACAAGATTGGTTAAAAACCCTAATTGGACGAGAATAAGCCTTGGGAGTACGAAAATAACCTAAATGTTCAAACAATGACACAAAATTACTTATTGGATGCACAAGATTGGTTCAAAACCCTAATTGGACGAGAATAAGCCTTGGGAGGACGAAAATGACCTTAATGTTCAACCAATAACACAAATGAACTTATTGGATGCACAACATTGGTTAAAAACCCTAATTGGACGAGAATAAGCCTTGGGAGGACGAAAACGACCTAAATGTCCAACCAATGACACAAATGTACTTATTGGATGCACAAAATTGGTTAGAAACGCTAACTAGACGAGAATAAGCCTTGGGAGGACGAAAATAACCTAAATGTTCAAACAATGACACAAAATCACTTATTGGATGCACAAGATTGGTTAAAAACCCTAATTGGACGAGAATAAGCCTTGGGAGTACGAAAATAACCTAAATGTTCAAACAATGACACAAAATCACTTATTGGATGCACAAGATTGGTTCAAAACCCTAATTGGACGAGAATAAGCCTTTGGAGGACGAAAATGACCTAAATGTTCAACCAATGACACAAATGAACTTATTGGATGCACAACATTGGTTAAAAACCCTAATTGGACGAGAATAAGCCTTGGGAGGACGAAAATGACCTAAATGTTCAAACAATGACACAAAATCACTTATTCGATACACAAGACTGGTTCAAATCCCTAATTGGACGAGAATAAGCCTTGGGAGGACGAAAATGACCTAAATGTTCAATCAATGACACAAAATCACTTATTGGATGCACAAGATTGGTTAAAAACCCTAATTGGACGAGAATAAGCCTTGGGAGTACGAAAATAACCTAAATGTTCAAACAATGACACAAAATCACTTATTGGATGCACAAGATTGGTTCAAAACCCTAATTGGACGAGAATAAGCCTTGAGAGGACGAAAATGACCTAAATGTTCAACCAATGACACATATGAACTTATTGGATGCACAACATTGGTTAAAAACCCTAATTGGACGAGAATAAGCCTTGGGAGGACGAAAACGACCTAAATGTCCAACCAATGACACAAATGTACTTATTGGATGCACAAAATTGGTTAAAAACCCTAATTGGACGAGAATAAGTCTTGGGAGGACGAAAATGACCTAAATGTTCAACCAATGACACAAATGTACTTATTGGATGCACAAGATTGGTTAAAAACCCTAATTGGAAGAGAATAAGCCTTGGGAGGACAAAAATAACCTAAATGTTCAAACAATGACACAAAATCACTTATTGGATGCACAAGATTGGTTAAAAACCCTAATTAGACGAGAATAAGCCTTGGGAGGACGAAAATGACCTAAATGTTCAACCAATGACACAAAATCACTTATTGGATGCACAAGATTGGTTAAAAACCCTAATTGGACGAGAATAAGCCTTGGGAGTACAAAAATAACCTAAATGTTCAAACAATGACACAAAATCACTTATTGGATGCACAAGATTGGTTCAAAACCCTAATTGGACGAGAATAAGCCTTGGGAGGACGAAAATAACCTAAATGTTCAAACAATGACACAAAATCACTTATTGGATGCACAAGATTGGTTAAAAACCCTAATTGGACGAGAATAAGCCTTGGGAGGTCGAAAATGACCTAAATGTTCAAACAATGACACAAAATCACTTATTCGATACACAAGATTGGTTCAAATCCCTAATTGGACGAGAATAAGCCTTGGGAGGACGAAAATGACCTAAATGTTCAACCAATGACACAAAATCACTTATTGGATGCACAAGATTGGTTAAAAACCCTAATTGGACGAGAATAAGCCTTGGGAGTACAAAAATAACCTATATGTTCAAACAATGACACAAAATCACTTATTGGATGCACAAGATTGGTTCAAAACCCTAATTGGACGAGAATAAGCCTTGGGAGGACGAAAATGACCTAAATATTCAAAAAATGACACAAATGAACTTATTGGATGCACAACATTGGTTAAAAACCCTAATTGGACGAGAATAAGCCTTGGGAGGACGAAAATGACCTAAATGTTCAAACAATGACACAAAATCACTTATTCGATACACAAGATTGGTTCAAATCCCTAATTGGACGAGAATAAGCCTTGGGAGGACGAAAATGACCTAAATGTTCAACCAATGACACAAAATCCCTTATTGGATGCACAAGATTGGTTAAAAACCCTAATTGGACGAGAATAAGCCTTGGGAGGACGAAAATGACCTAAATGTTCAACCAATGACACAAAATCACTTATTGGATGCACAAGATTGGTTAAAAACCCTAATTGGACGAGAATAAGCTTTGGGAGGACGAAAATGACCTAAATATTCAACCAATGACACAAAATCACTTATTGGATGCACAAGATTGGTTAAAAACCCTAATTGGACGAGAATAAGCCTTGGGAGGACGAAAATGACCTAAATGTTCAACCAATGACACAAATGAACTTATTGGATGCACAACATTGGTTAAAAACCCTAATTGGACGAGAATAAGCCTTGGGAGGACGAAAATCACCTAAATGTTCAAACAATGACACAAAATCACTTATTCGATACACAAGACTAGTTCAAATCCTTAATTGGACGAGAATAAGCCTTGGGAGGACGAAAATGACCTAAATGTTCAACCAATGACACAAAATCACTTATTGGATGCACAAGATTGGTTAAAAACCCTAATTGGACGAGAATAAGCCTTGGGAGTACGAAAATAACCTAAATGTTCAAACAATGACACAAAATCACTTATTGGATGCACAAGATTGGTTAAAAACCCTAATTGGACGAGAATAAGTCCCTAGAGGACGAAAATGACCTAAATGTTCAACCAATGACACAAAATCACTTATTGGATGCACAACATTGGTTAAAAACCCTAATTGGACGAGAATAAGTCTTGGGAGGACGAGAATAACCTAAATGTTCAACCAATGACACAAAATCACTTATTGGATGCACAAGATTGGTTAAAAACCCTAATTGGACGAGAATAAGCCTTGGGAGGACGAAAATGACCTAAATGTTCAACCAATGACACAAAATCACTTATTGGATGCACAAGATTGGTTAAAAACCCTAATTGGACGAGAATAAGCCTTGGGAGGACGAAAATGACCAAAATATTCAACCAATGACACAAATGTACTTATTGGATGCACAAGATTGGTTAAAAACCCTAATTTGACGAGAATAAGCCTTGGGAGGACGAAAATGACCTAAATGTTCAACCAATGACACAAAATCACTTATTGGATGCACAAGATTGGTTCAAAACCCTAATTGGACGAGAATAAGCCTTGGGAGGACGAAAATGACCTAAATGTTCAATCATTGACACAAATGAACTTATTGGATGCACAACATTGGTTAAAAACCCTAATTGGACGAGAATAAGCCTTGGGAGGACGAAATTGACCTAAATGTTCAAACAATGACACAAACGTACTTATTGGATGCACAAAATTGGTTTAAAACCCTAATTGGACGAGAATAAGCCTTGGGAGGACGAAAATAACCTAAATGTTCAAACAATGACTCAAAATCACTTATTGGATACACAAGATTGGTTCAAATCCCTAATTGAACGAGAATAAGCCTAGGGAGGACGAAAATGACCTAAATGTTCAACCAATGACACAAAATCACTTATTGGATGCACAAGATTGGTTCAAAACCCTAATTGGACGAGAATAAGCCTTGGGAGGACGAAAATAAACTAAATGTTCAACCAATGACACAAAATCACTTATTGGATGCACAAGATTGGTTAAAAACCCTAATTGGACGAGAATAAGCCTTGGGAGTACGAAAATAACCTAAATGTTCAAACAATGACACAAAATCACTTATTGGATGCACAAGATTGGTTAAAAACCCTAATTGGACGAGAATAAGCCTTGGGAGTACGAAAATAACCTAAATGTTCAAACAATGACACAAAATCACTTATTGGATGCACAAGATTGGTTCAAAACCCTAATTGGACGAGAATAAGCCTTGGGAGGACGAAAATGACCTAAATGTTCAACTAATGACACAAATGAACTTATTGGATGCACAACATTGGTTAAAAACCCTAATTGGACGAGAATAAGCCTTGGGAGGACGAAAATGACCTAAATGTTCAAACAATGACACAAAATCACTTATTCGATACACAAGACTGGTTCAAATCCCTAATTGGACGAGAGTAAGCCTTGGGAGGACGAAAATGACCTAAATGTTCAACCAATGACACAAAATCACTTATTGGATGCACAAGATTGGTTAAAAACCCTAATTGGACGAGAATAAGCCTTGGGAGTACGAAAATAACCTAAATGTTCAAACAATGACACAAAATCACTTATTGGATGCACAAGATTGGTTCCAAACCCTAATTGGACGAGAATAAGCCTTGGGAGGACGAAAATGACCTAAATGTTCAACCAATAACACAAATGAACTTATTGGATGCACAACATTGGTTAAAAACCCTAATTGGACGAGAATAAGCCTTGGGAGGACGAAAACGACCTAAATGTCCAACCAATGACACAAATGTACTTATTGGATGCACAAAATTGGTTAGAAACCCTAACTGGACGAGAATAAGCCTTGGGAGGACGAAAATAACCTAAATGTTCAAACAATGACACAAAATCACTTATTGGATGCACAAGATTGGTTCAAAACCCTAATTGGACGAGAATAAGCCTTTGGAGGACGAAAATGACCTAAATGTTCAACCAATGACACAAATGAACTTATTGGATGCACAACATTGGTTAAAAACCCTAATTGGACGAGAATAAGCCTTGGGAGGACGAAAAT
>JBBPBP010001262.1:0-12722 GCA_037974735.1 Cicer chorassanicum
GGAGAACGAAAATAATCTAAATGTTCAACCAATGACACAAAATCACTTATTGGATGCACAAGATTGGTTAAAAACCCTAATTGGATTAGAATAAGCCTAGGGAAGACAAAATGACCAAAATGTTCAATCAATGACACAAAATCACTTATTGGATGAGAATAAGCCTAGGGAGGACGAAAATGACCTAACTTTTAAACCAATGACTCGAAATCACTTATTGGATGCGCAAGATTGGTTAAAAACCCTAATTAGATTAGAATAAGTCTAGGTAGGACGAAAATGACCTAAATGTTCTATAATAAAACACAATCACTTATTGGATGCAGAAGACTTGTTAAAAACCCTAATTGGATGAGAATAAGCCTAGGAAGGATGAAAATGACGTAAATGCTCTATCAATGACACAAAATCACTTATTGGCGGTACAAGATTTGTTAAAAACCCTAATTGGATAAGAATAAATCTAGGGAGGACGAAAATGACCAAAAATGTTCAACCGATGACACAAAATCATTTATTGGATGCACACAATTGGTTGAAAACCTAAATTGGATGAGAATAAGCCTACGGAGGACAAAAATCGCCTAACTGTTCAACCCAGGACGCAAAATCACTTATTGGATGCACAAGATTTGTTAAAAACCATAATTGGATGAGAATAACCATAGGGAAGACGAAAATGACCTAAATGTTCAACCAATGACACAAAATCACTTGTTGGATGCACGAGATTGGTTAAAAACCCTAATTGGATTAGAAAAAGCCTAAGGAGGACGAAAATGACGTAAATATTCTACCAATGACAAAAAATTACTTATTGGATGCACAAGATTGATTAAAAACCCAAATTGGATGAGAATAAGCCTAGGGAGGATGAAAATGACCTAAATGTTCAACCAATCACTTATTGGATGCACAAGATTGGTTAAAAACCCTAATTGGATTAGATTAAGCCTAGGGAGGACGAAAATGACGTAAATGTTCTACCAATGACACAAAATTACTTATTGGATGCGCAAGATTGGTTAAAAACCCTAATTGGATGAGATTAAGCCTAAGGAGGATGAAAATGACGTAAATGTTCTACCAATGAAACAAAATCACTTATTGGATGCACAAGATTGGTTAAAAACCCTAATTGGATTAGAATAAGGCTAGAAAGGACGAAAATCCACTAAATGTTCAACCAACGACCCAAAATCAGTTATTGGATGCATAAGATTGGTTAAAAACTCTGATTGGATGAGAATAAGCCTAGGGAAGACTAAAATGACCTAAATGTACAACCAATGACACAAAATCACTTGTTGGATGCACAAGATTGGTTAAAAACCCTAATTGGATTAGAAAAAGCCTAGGGAGGACGTAAATGTTCTACCAATGACACAAAATCACTTATTGGATGCACAAGATTGATTAAAAACCCTAATTGGATGAGAATAAGCCTAAGGAGGATTAAAATGCCCTAAATAATCAACCAATCACTTATTGGATGCACAAGATTGGTCAAAAACCCTAATTCGATTAGATTAAGCCTAGGGAGGACGAAAATGCCCTAAATATTCTACCAATGACACAAAATCACTTATTGGATGCACAATATTGGTTAAAAACCCTAATTAGATTAGAATAAGTCTAGAGAGGACGAAAATGACCTAAATGTTCTACCAATGACACAAAATCACTTATCGGATGCACAAGATTGGTTAAAAACCCTAATTGGATTAGAAAAAGCCTACGGAGAACGAAAATAATCTAAATGTTCAACCAATGACACAAAATCACTTATTGGATGCACAAGATTGGTTAAAAACCCTAATTGGATTAGAATAAGCCTAGGGAAGACAAAATGACCAAAATGTTCAATCAATGACACAAAATCACTTATTGGATGAGAATAAGCCTAGGGAGGACGAAAATGACCTAACTTTTAAACCAATGACACGAAATCACTTATTGGATGCGCAAGATTGGTTAAAAACCCTAATTGGATTAGAATAAGCCTAGATTTGATGAAAATGACCTAAATGTTCAATAATAAAACACAATCACTTATTGGATGCAGAAGATTGGTTAAAAACCCTAATTGGATAAGAATAAATCTAGGGAGGACGAAAATGACCTAAAATGTTTAACCGATGACACAAAATCAATTATTGGATGCACACGATTGGTCAAAAACCCTAACTGGATTAGATTAAGCCTAGGGGGGACGAAAATGCCCTAAATATTCTACCAATGACACAAAATCACTTATTGGATGCACAAGATTGGTTAAAAACCCTAATTGGATTAGAATAAGTCTAGGGAGGACGAAAATGACGTAAATATTCTACCAATGACACAAAATCACTTATTAAATGCACAAGATTTATGAAAAACCCTAATTAGATGAGAATAAGCCTAGGGAGGATGAAAATGACCTAAATGTTCAACCAATCACTTATTGGATGCAAAAGATTGGTTAAAAACCCTAATTGGATTAGATTAAGCCTAGGGAGGACGAAAATGCCCTAAATATTCTACCAATGACACAAAATTACTTATTGGATGCACAAGATTGGTTAAAAACCCTAATTGGATTAGAATAAGACTAGGGAGGACGAAAATGACGTAAATGTTCTACCAATGACACAAAATAACTTATTGGATGCGCAAGATTGGTTAAAAACCCTAATTTGATTAGAATAAGCCTAGGGAGGATGAAAATGACCTAAATGTTCAACTAATGAAACAAAATCACTTATTGGATGCACAAGATTGGTTAAAAACCCTAATTGGATTAGAATAAGCCTAGGGAAGACAAAATGACCTAAATGTTCAATCAATGACATAAAATCACTTATTGGATGCGCAAGATTGGTTAAAAACCCTAATTGGATGTGTTTAAGCCTAAGAAAGACGAAAATGCCCTAAATAATCAACCAATGACACAAAATCACTTATTGGATGCACAAGATTGATTAAAAACCCTAATTGGATTAGAATAAGCCTAAGGAGGATGAAAATGACGTAAATGTTCTACCAATGGAACAAAATCACTTATTGGATGCACAAGATTGGTTAAAAACCCTAATTGGATTAGAATAAGGCTAGGAAGTTCGAAAATGCACTAAATGTTCAACCAACGACCCAAAATCAGTTATTGGATGCATAAGATTGGTTAAAAACCCTGATTGGATGAGAATAAGCCTAAGGAAGACGAAAATGACCTAAATGTTCAACCAATGACACAAAATCACCTGTTGGATGCACAAGATTGGTTAAAAACCCTAATTGGATTAGAAAAAGCCTAGGGAAGACGAAAAATGACGTAAATGTTATACCAATGACACAAAATCACTTATTGGATGCACAAGATTGATTAAAAACCCTAATTGGATGAGAATAAGCCTAGGGAGGATGAAAATGCCCTAAATGTTCAACCAATCACTTATTGGATGCACAAGATTGGTCAAAAACCCTAATTGGATTAGATTAAGCCTAAGGAGGACGAAAATGCCCTAAATATTCTACCAATGATACAAAATCACTTATTGGATGCACAAGATTGGTTAAAAACCCTAATTGGATTAGAATAAGTCTAGGGAGGACGAAAATGACCTAAATGTTCTACCAATGACACAAAATCACTTATTGGATGCACAAGATTGGTTAAAAATCCTAATTGGATTAGAAAAAGCCTAGGGAGGACAAAAATGACGTAAATATTCTACCAATGACACAAAATCACTTATTGGATGCACAAGATTTATTAAAAACCCTAATTGGATGAGAATAAGCCTAGGGAGGATGAAAATGACCAAAATGTTCAACCAATCACTTATTGGATGCAAAAGATTGGTTAAAAACCCTAATTGGATTAGATTAAGCCTAGGGAGGACGAAAATGCCCTAAATATTCTACCAATGACACAAAATTACTTATTGGATGCACAAGATTGGTTAAAAACCCTAATTGGATTAGAATAAGTCTAGGGAGGACGAAAATGACCTAAATGTTCTACCAATGACACAAAATCGCTTATTGCATGCACAAGATTGGTTAAAAACCCTAATTGCATTAGAAAAAGCCTAGGGAGAACGACAATAATCTAAATGTTCAACCAATGACACAAAATCACTTATTGGATGAACAAGATTGGTTAAAAACCCTAATTGGATTAGAATAAGCCTAGGGAGGATGAAAATGACCTAAATGTTCAATAATGAAACAAAATCACTTATTGGATGCAGAAGATTGGTTAAAAACCCTAATTGGATTAGAATAAGACTAGGGAGGACGAAAGTGACGTAAATGTTCTATCAATGACACAAAATCACTTATTGGATGCGCAAGATTGGTTAAAAACATTAATTGGATTAGAATAAGCCTAGGGAGGATGAAAATGACCTAAATGTTCAACTAATGAAACAAAATCACTTATTGGATGCACAAGATTGGTTAAAAACCCTAATTGGATTAGAAAAAGCCTAGGGAAGACGAAATGATCTAAATGTTCAATCAATGACACAAAATCATTTATTGGATGCGCAAGATTGGTTAAAAACCCTAATTGGAAGAGATTAAGCCTGACAAAGACGAAAATGCCCTAAATGTTCAACCAATGACACAAAATCACTTATTGGATGCACAAGATTGGTTAAAAACCCTAATTGGATTAGAATAAGCCTAGGGAGGATGAAAATGACGTAAATGTTCTACCAATGAAACAAAATCACTTATTGGATTCACAAGATTGGATAAAAACCCTAATTGGATTAGAATAAGCCTAGGAAGGACGAAAATGCACTAAATGTTCAACCAACGACCCAAAATCACTTATTGGATACATAAGATTGGTTAAAAACCCTAATTGGATGAGAATAAGCCTAGGGAAGACGAAAATGACCTAAATGTTCAACCAATGACACAAAATCACTTGTTGGATGCACAAGATTGGTTAAAAACCCTAATTGGATTAGAAAAAGAATAGGGAGGACGAAAATGACGTAAATGTTCTACCAATGACACAAAATCACTTATTGGATGCACAAGATTGATTAAAAACCCTAATTGGATGAGAATAAGCCTAGGGAGGATGAAAATGACCTAAATGTTCAACCAGTCACTTATTGGATGCACAAGATTGGTTAAAAACCCTAATTGGATTAGATTAAGCCTAGGGAGGACGAAAATACCCTAAATGTTCAACCGATGACATAAAATCACTTATTGGATGCACACGATTGGTTGAAAACCCAAATTGGATGAGAATAAGCCTTGGGAGGATGAAAATGGCCTAACAGTTCAACCCAGGACAGAAAATCACTTATTGGATGCTCAAGATTGGTTAAAAACCATAATTGGATGAGAATAAGCCTAGGGAAGACGAAAATGACCTAAATGTTCAAACAATCACGTATTAGATGCACAAGATTGGTTAAAAACCCTCATCGGATTAGATTAAGCCTAGGGAGGACGAAAATGCCCTAAATATTCTACCAATGACACAAAATCACTTATTGGATGCACCAGATTGGTTAAAAACCCTAATTCGATTAGAATAAGCCTAGGGAAGACAAAATGACCTAAACGTTCAATCAATGACACAATATCACTTATTGGATGAGAATAAGCCTAGGGAGGACGAAAATCGCCTAACTGTTCAACCCAGGACACAAAATCACTTATTGGATGCACAAGATTGGTTAAAAACCATAATTGGATGAGAATAAGCATAGGGAAGACGAAAATGACCTAAATGTTCAACCAATGACACAAAATTACTTGTTGGATGCACAAGATTGGTTAAAATCCCTAATTGGATTAGAAAAAGCCTAGGGAGGACGAAAATGACCTAAATATTCTACCAATGACACAAAATCACTTATTGGATGCACAAGATTGATTAAAAACCCTAATTGGATGAGAATAAGCCTAGGGCGGACGAAAATGACCTAAATGTTCTACCAATGACACAAAATCACTTATTGGATGCACAAGATTGGTTAAAAACCCTAATTGGATTAGAATAAGCCTAGGGAGGATGAAAATGACCTAAATGTTCAATAATGAAACACAATCACTTATTGGATGCAGAAGATTGGTTAAAAACCCTAATTGGATTAGAATAAGACTAGGGAGGACGAAAGTGACGTAAATGTTTAATCAATGACACAAAATCACTTATTGGATGCGCAAGATTGGTTAAAAATCCTAATTTGATTAGAATAAGCCTAGGGAGGATGAAAATGACGTAAATGGTCAACTAATGAAACAAAATCACTTATTGGATCCGCAAGATTGGTTAAAAACCCTAATTGGATTAGAATAAGCCTAGGGAGGATGAAAATGACCTAAATGTTCAATAATGAAACACAATCACTTATTGGATGCAGAAGATTGGTTAAAAACCCTAATTGGATTAGAATAAGACTAGGTAGGACGAAAGTGACGTAAATGTTCTACCAATGACACAAAATCACTTATTGGATGCGCAAGATTGGTTAAAAATCCTAATTTGATTAGAATAAGCCTAGGGAGGATGAAAAGGACGTAAATGTTCAACTAATGAAACAAAATCACTTATTGGATCCGCAAGATTGGTTAAAAACCCTAATTGGATTAGAATAAGCCTAGGGAGGATGAAAATGACCTAAATGTTCAATAATGAAACACAATCATTTATTGGATGCAGAAGATTGGTTAAAAACCCTAATTGGATTAGAATAAGACTAGGGAGGACGAAAGTGACGTAAATGTTCTACCAATGACACAAAATCACTTATTGGATGCGCAAGATTGGTTAAAAATCCTAATTTGATTAGAATAAGCCTAGGCAGGATGAAAATGACGTAAATGTTCAACTAATGAAACAAAATCACTTATTGGATCCACAAGATTGGTTAAAAGCTCTAATTGGATTAGAATAAGCCTAGGGAAGACAAAATGACCTAAATGTTTAATCAATGACACAAAATCACTTGTTGGATGCGCAAGATTGGTTAAAAACCCTAATTGGATGAGATTAAGCCTAAGAAAGACGAAAATGCCCTAAATGTTCAACCAATGACACAAAATCACTTATTGGATGCACATGATTGGGTAAAAACTTAATTGGAATAGAATAAGCCTAGGGAGGATGAAAATGACGTAAATGTTCTACCAATGAAACAAAATCACTTATTGGATGCACAAGATTGGTTAAAAACCCTAATTGGATTAGAATAAGCCTAGGGAGGATGGAAATGACCTAAATGTTCAACCAATCACTTATTGGATGCACAAGATTTGTTAAAAACCCTAATTGGATTAGATTAAGCCTAGGGAGGACAAAAATGCCCTTAATATTCTACCAATGACACAAAATCACTTATTGGATGCACAAGATTGGTTAAAAACCCTAATTGGATCAGAATAAGTCTAGGGAGGACGAAATGACCTAAATGTTCAATCAATGACACAAAATCACTTATTGGATGAGAATAAGCCTAAGGAGGACGGAAATGACCTAACTTTTAAACCAATGACACAAAATCACTCATTGGATGCGCAAGATTGGTTAAAAATCCTAATTTGATTAGAATAAGCCTAGGGAGGATGAAAATGACGTAAATGTTCAACTAATGAAACAAAATCACTTATTGGATCCACAAGATTGGTTAAAAGCTCTAATTGGATTAGAATAAGCCTAGGGAAGACAAAATGACCTAACTGTTCAACCAATGACACAAAATCACTTATCGGATGCACAAGATTGGTTAAAAACCCTAATTGGATTAGAATAAGCCTAGGGAAGACAAAATGACCTAAATGTTCAATCAATGACACAAAATCGCTTATTGGATGAGAATAAGCCTAAGGAGGACGAAAGTGACCTAACGTTTAAACCAATGACACAAAATCACTTATTAGATCCGCAAGATTGGTTAAAAACCCTAATTGGATTAGAATAAGCATAGGGAGGATGAAAATGTCCTAAATGTTCAATAATGAAAAAAAATCACTTATTTGATGCAGAAGATTGGTTAAAAACCCTAATTGGATTAGAATAAGACTAGGGAGGACGAAAATGACGTAAATGTTCTACCAATGACACAAAATCACTTATTGGATGCGCAAGATTAGTTAAAAATCCTAATTTGATTAGAATAAGCCTAGGGAGGATGAAAATGACGTAAATGTTCAACTAATGAAACAAAATCACTTATTGGATGCACAAGATTGGTTAAAAACTCTAATTGGATTAGAATAAGCCTAGGGAAGACAAAATGACCTAAAAGTTTAATCAATGACACAAAATCACTTGTTGGATGCGCAAGATTGGTTAAAAACCCTAATTGGATGAGATTTATCCTAAGAAAGACGAAAATGCCCTAAATGTTCAACCAATGACACAAAATCACTTATTGGATGCACAAGATTTGTTAAAAACCCTAAATGGAATAGAATAAGCTTAGGGAGGATCAAAATGACGTAAATGTTCTACCAATGAAACAAAATCACTTATTGGATGCACAAGATTGGTTAAAAACCCTAATTGGATTAGAATAAGCCTAGGGAGGATGAAAATGACCAAAATGTTCAACCAATCACTTATTGGATGCACAAGATTTGTTAAAAACCCTAATTGGATTAGATTAAGCCTAGGGAGGACGAAAATGCCCTAAATATTCTAACAATGACACAAAATCACTTATTGGATGCACAAGATTGGTTAAAAACCCTAATTGGATCAAAATAAGTCTAGGGAGGACGAAAATAACCTAATTGTTCTACCAATGACACAAAATCACTTATTGGATTCACAAGATTGGTTAAAAACCCTAATTGGATTAGAAAAAGCCTAGGGAGAACGAAAATAATCTAAATGTTCAACCAATGACACAAAATCAGTTATTGGATGCACAAGATTGGTTAAAAACCCTAATTGGATTAGAATAAGCCTATGGAAGACAAAATGACCTAAATGTTCAATCAATGACACAAAATCACTTATTGGATGAGAATAAGCCTAGGGAGGACGAAAATGACCTAACTTTTAAACCAATGACACAAAATCACTCATTGGATGCGCAAGATTGGTTAAAAACCCTAATTGGATTAGAATAAGCCTAGGGAGGATGAAAATGACCTAAATGTTCATTAATGAAAAAAAATTAGTTATTGGATGCAGAAGATTGGTTAAAAACCCTTATTGGATTATAATAAGACTAGGGAGGACGAAAATGACCTAAATGTTCTACCAAAGACACAAAATCACTTATTGGATGCGCAAGATTGGTTAAAAATCCTAATTTGATTAAAATGAGCCTAGGGAGGATGAAAATGACGTAAATGTTTGACACATGAAACAAAATCACTTATTGGATGCACAAGATTGGTTAAAACCCCTAATTGGATGAGATTAAGCCTAAGAAAGACGAAAATGCCCTAAATGTTCAACCAATGACACAAAATCACTTATTGGATGCACAAGATTGGTTAAAAACCCTAATTGGATTAGAAAAAGCCTAGGGAGAACGAAAATAATCTAAATGTTCAACCAATGACACAAAATCACTTATTGGATGCACAAGATTGGTTAAAAACCCTAATTGGATTAGAATAAGCCTAGGGAAGACAAAATGACCTAAATGTATAATCAATGACACAAAATCTCTTATTGGATGTGCAAGATTGGTTAAAACCCCTAATTGGATGAGATTAAGCCTAATAAAAGACGAAAATGCCCTAAATGTTCAACCAATGACACAAAATCACTTATTGGATGCACAAGATTGGTTAAAAACCCTAATTGGATTAGAATAAGTCTAGGGAGGATGAAAATGACCTAAATGTTCTACCAATGACACAAAATCACTTATTGGATGCACAAGATTGGTTAAAAACCCTAATTGGATTAGAAAAATCCTAGGGACAACAAAAATAATCTAAATGTTCAACCAATGACACAAAATCACTTATTGGATGCACAAGATTGGTTAAAAACCCTAATTGGATTAGAATAAACCTAGGGAAGACAAAATGACCTAACTTTTAAACCAATAACAGAAAATCACTTATTGGATGCGCAAGATTGGTTAAAAACCCTAATTGGATTAGAATAAGCCTAGGGAGGATGAAAATGACCTATATTTTCATTAATGAAACAAAATCACTTATTGGATGCAGAAGATTGGTTAAAAACCCTAATTGGATTAGAATAAGAATAAGGAGGACGAAAATGACGTAAATGTTCTACCAATGACACAAAATCACTTATTGGATGCGCAAGATTGGTTAAAAATCCTAATTTGATTAGAATAAGCCTAAGGAGGATGAAAATGACGTAAATGTTCAACTAATGAAACAAAAACACTTATTGGATGCACAAGATTGGTTAAAAACCCTAATTGGATTAGAATAAGCGTAGGGAAGACAAAATGACCTAAATGTTTAATCAATGACACAAAATCACTTATTGGATGCGCAAGATTGGTTAAATACCCTAATTGGATGAGATTAAGCCTATGAAAGACGAAAATGCCCTAAATGTTCAACCAATGACACAAAATCACTTATTGGATGCACAAGATTGGTTAAAAACCCTAATAGGAATAGAATAAGCCTAGGGAGGATGAAAATGACGTAAATGTTCTACCAATGAAACAAAATCACTTATTGGATGCACATGATTGGTTAAAAACCCTAATTGGATTTCAATAAGCCTAGGGAGGATGAAAATGACCTAAATGTTCAACCAATCACTTATTGGATGCACAAGATTTGTTAAAAACCCTAATTGGATTAGATTAAGCCTAGGGAGGACGAAAATGCCCTAAATATTCTACCAATGACACAAAATCACTTATTGGATGCACAAGATTGGTTAAAAACCCTAATTGGATTAGAATAAGTCTAGGGAGGACGAAAATGACCTAAATGTTCTACCAATGACACAAAATCACTTATTGGATGCACAAGATTGGTTAAAAACCCTAATTGGATTAGAAAAAGCCAAGGGAGAACGAAAATAATCTAAATGTTCAACCAATGAAACAAAATCACTTATTGGATGCACAAGATTTGTTAAAACCCCTAATTGGATGAGATTAAGCCTAAGAAAGACGAAAATGCCCAAAATGTTCAATCAAAGACAAAAATCACTTATTGGATGCACAAGATTGGTTAAAAACCCTAATTGGATTAGAATAAGTCTAGGGAGGATGAAAATGACCTAAATGTTCTACCAATGACACAAAATCACTTATTGGATGCACAAGATTGGTTAAAAACCCTAATTGGATTAGAAAAAGCCTAGGGAGAACAAAAATAATCTAAATGTTCAACCAATGACACAAAATCACTTATTGGATGCACAAAATTAGTTAAAAACCCTAATTGGATTAGAATAAGCCTAGGGAAGATAAAATGACCTAAATGTTCAATCAATGACACAAAATCACTTATTGGATGAGAATAAGCATAGGGAGGACGAAAATGACCTATATTTTCATTAATGAAACAAAATCACTTATTGGATGCAAAAGATTGGTTATAAACCCTAATTGGATTAGAATAAGACTAGGGAGGACAAAAATGACGTAAATTTTCTACCAATGACACAAAATCACTTATTGGATGCACAAGATTGGTTAAAAACCCTAATTAGATTAGAATAAGTCTAGGGAGGATGAAAATGACGTAAATGTTCTACCAATGAAACAAAATCACTATCGGACGCACAAGATTGGTTAAAAACCCTAATTGGATTAGAAAAAGCCTAGGGAGAACGAAAATAATCTAAATGTTCAACCAATGACACAAAATCACTTATTGGATGCACAAGATTGGTTAAAAACCCTAATTGGATTAGAATAAGCCTAGGGAAGACAAAATGACCAAAATGTTCAATCAATGACACAAAATCACTTATTGGATGAGAATAAGCCTAGGGAGGACGAAAATGACCTAACTTTTAAACCAATGACTCGAAATCACTTATTGGATGCGCAAGATTGGTTAAAAACCCTAATTAGATTAGAATAAGTCTAGGTAGGACGAAAATGACCTAAATGTTCTATAATAAAACACAATCACTTATTGGATGCAGAAGACTTGTTAAAAACCCTAATTGGATGAGAATAAGCCTAGGAAGGATGAAAATGACGTAAATGCTCTATCAATGACACAAAATCACTTATTGGCGGTACAAGATTTGTTAAAAACCCTAATTGGATAAGAATAAATCTAGGGAGGACGAAAATGACCAAAAATGTTCAACCGATGACACAAAATCATTTATTGGATGCACACGATTGGTTGAAAACCCAAATTGGATGAGAATAAGCCTACGGAGGACAAAAATCGCCTAACTGTTCAACCCAGGACGCAAAATCACTTATTGGATGCACAAGATTTGTTAAAAACCATAATTGGATGAGAATAACCATAGGGAAGACGAAAATGACCTAAATGTTCAACCAATGACACAAAATCACTTGTTGGATGCACGAGATTGGTTAAAAACCCTAATTGGATTAGAAAAAGCCTAAGGAGGACGAAAATGACGTAAATATTCTACCAATGACAAAAAATTACTTATTGGATGCACAAGATTGATTAAAAACCCAAATTGGATGAGAATAAGCCTAGGGAGGATGAAAATGACCTAAATGTTCAACCAATCACTTATTGGATGCACAAGATTGGTTAAAAACCCTAATTGGATTAGATTAAGCCTAGGGAGGACGAAAATG
>JBBPBP010001263.1:0-12714 GCA_037974735.1 Cicer chorassanicum
ATTTTCGTCCTCCCTAGGCTTATTCTCGTCCAATTAGGGTTTTTAAACAATCTTGTGCTTCCAATAAGTGATTTTGTTTCATTGGTTGAACATTTAGGTCATTTTCATCCTCCACAGGCTTATTCTCGTCCAATTAGGGCACTTAACCAATCTTGTGCATCCAATTAGTACATTTGTGTCATTGGTTGAACATTTAGGTCATTTTCGTCCTCCCTAGGCTTATTCTCGTCCAATTAGGGTTTTTATCCAATCTTGTGCATCCAATAAGTTATTTTGTGTCATTGGTTGAACATTTAGGTCATTTTCGTCCTCCCAAGGCTTATTCTCGTCTAATTAGAGCTTTTAACCAATCTTGTGCATCCAATAAGTGATTTTGTGTCATTGGTTGAACATTTAGGTCATTTTCGTCCTCCCTAGGCTTATTCTCATCCAACTAGGGTTTTTAACCAATCTTGGTCATCCAATAAGTACATTTGTGTCATTGGTTGAACTTTTAGGTAATTTTCGTCCTCCCTAGGCTTATTCTCGTCCAATTAGGGTTTTTAACCAATCTTGTACATCCAATAAATGATTTTGTGTCATTGGTTAAACATTTAGGTCATTTTCGTCCTCCCAAGGCTTATTCTCGTCCAATTAGGGTTTTTAACCAATCTTGTGCATCCAATAAGTACATTTGTGTCATTGGTTGAACATTTAGGTCATTTTCGTGTTCCCAAGGCTTATTCTCGTCCAATTAAGGTTTTTAACCAATCTTGTGCAGCCAATAAGTGATTTTGTGTCATTGGTTGAACATTTAGGTCATTTTCGTCCTCCCAAGGCTTATTCTCGTCCAATTAGGGTTTTTAACCAATCTTGTGCATCCAATAAGTACATTTGTGTCATTGGTTGAACATTTAGGTCATTTTCGTCCTCCCAAGGCTTATTCTCGTCCAATTAGAGTTTTTAACCAATCTTGTGCATCCAATAAGTACATTTGTGTCATTGGTTGAAGATTTAGGTCATTTTCGTCCTCCCTAGGCTTATTCTCGTCCAATTAGGGTTTTTTAACCAATCTTGTGCATCCAATAAGTGATTTTGTGTCATTGGTAGAATATTTAGGTCATTTTCGTCCACCCTAGGCTTATTCTCGTCCAATTAGGGTTTTTAACCAATCTTGTGCATCCAATAACTGATTTTGTGCTATTGGTTGAACATTTAGTTCATTTTCGTCCTCCCAAGGCTTATTCTCGTCCAATTAGGGTTTTTAACCAATCTTGTGCATCCAATAAGTGATTTTGAGTCATTGGTTGAACATTTAGGTCATTTTCGTCATCCCAAGGCTTATTCTCGTCCATTTAGGGTTTTTAATCAATCTTGTGCATCCAATAAGTGATTTTGTGTCATTGGTTGAACATTTAGTTCATTTTCGTCCTCCCATGGCTTATTCTCGTCCAATTAGGGTTTTTAACCAATCTTGTGCATCCAATAAATGATTTTGTGTAATTGGTTGAACATTTAGGTCATTTTCGTCCTCCCTAGGCTTATTCTCGTCCAATTAGGGTTTTTAACCATTCTTGTGCATCCAATAAGTACATTTGTGTCATTGGTTGAACATTTAGGTCATTTTCGTCCTCCCTAGGCTTATTCTCGTCCAATTAGGGTTTTTAAACAATCTTGTGCTTCCAATAAGTGATTTTGTTTCATTGGTTGAACATTTAGGTCATTTTCATCCTCCACAGGCTTATTCTCGTCCAATTAGGGCACTTAACCAATCTTGTGCATCCAATTAGTACATTTGTGTCATTGGTTGAACATTTAGGTCATTTTCGTCCTCCCTAGGCTTATTCTCGTCCAATTAGGGTTTTTATCCAATCTTGTGCATCCAATAAGTTATTTTGTGTCATTGGTTGAACATTTAGGTCATTTTCGTCCTCCCAAGGCTTATTCTCGTCCAATTAGAGCTTTTAACCAATCTTGTGCATCCAATAAGTGATTTTGTGTCATTGGTTGAACATTTAGGTCATTTTCGTCCTCCCTAGGCTTATTCTCATCCAACTAGGGTTTTTAACCAATCTTGGTCATCCAATAAGTACATTTGTGTCATTGGTTGAACTTTTAGGTCATTTTCGTCCTCCCTAGGCTTATTCTCGTCCAATTAGGGTTTTTAACCATTCTTGTGCACCCAATAAGTGATTTTGTGTCATTGGTTGAACATTTAGGTCATTTTCATCCTCCCTAGGCTTATTCTCGTCCAATTAGGGTATTTAACCAATCTTGTGCATCCAATTAGTACATTTGTGTCATTGGTTGAACATTTAGGTCATTTTCGTCCTCCCAAGGCTTATTCTCGTCCAATTAGGGTTTTTATCCAATCTTGTGCATCCAATAAGTTATTTTGTGTCATTGGTTGAACATTTAGGTCATTTTCGTCCTCCCAAGGCTTATTCTCGTCCAATTAGGGTTTTTAACCAATCTTGTGCATCCAATAAGTGATTTTGTGTCGTTGGTTGAACATTTAGGTCATTTTCGTCCTCCCAAGGCTTATTCTCGTCCAATTAGGGTTTTTAACCGATCTTGTGCATCCAATAAGTGATTTTATGTCGTTGGTTGAACATTTAGGTCATTTTCCTCCTGCCAAGGCTTATTCTCGTCCAATTAGGGTTTTTAACCAATCTTGTGCATCCAATAAGTACATTTGTGTCATTGGTTGAACATTTAGGTCATTTTCGTCCTCCCAAGGCTTATTCTCGTCCAATTAGGGTTTTTAACCAATCTTGGGCATCCAATAAGTACATTTGCGTCATTGGTTGAACATTTAGGTAATTTTCGCTCTCCCAAGGCTTATTCTCGTCCAATTAGGGTTTTTAACCAATCTTGTGCATCCAATAAGTACATTTGTGTCATTGGTTGAACATTTAGGTCATTTTCGTCCTCCCAAGGCTTATTCTCGTCCAATTAGGGTTTTTAACCAATCTTGTGCATCCAATAAGTGATTTTGAGTCATTGGTTGAATATTTAGATCATTTTCGTCCTCCCAAGGCTTATTCTCGTCCAATTAGGGTTTTTAACCAATCTTGTGCATCCAATAAGTACATTTGTGTCATTGGTTGAACATTTAGGTCATTTTCGTCCTCCCAAGGCTTATTCTCGTCCAATTAGGGTTTTTAACCAATCTTGGGCATCCAATAAGTACATTTGTGTCCTTGGTTGAACATTTAGGTAATTTTCGCTCTCCCAAGGCTTATTCTCGTCCAATTAGGGTTTTTAACCAATCTTGTGCATCCAATAAGTACATTTGTGTCATTGGTTGAACATTTAGGTCATTTTCGTCCTCCCAAGGCTTATTCTCGTCCAATTAGGGTTTTTAACCAATCTTGTGCATCCAATAAGTACATTTGTGTCATTGGTTGGACATTTAGGTCATTTTCGTCCTCCCAAGGCTTTTTCTCGTCCAATTAGGGTTTTTAACCAATCTTGTGCATCCAATAAGTACATTTTTGTCATTGGTTGAACATTTAGGTCATTTTCGTCCTCCCAAGGCTTACTCTCGTCCAATTAGGGTTTTTAACCAATCTTGTGCATCCAATAATTACATTTGTGTCATTGGTTGAACATTTAGGTCATTTTCGTCCTCCCAAGGCTTATTCTCGTCCAATTAGGGTTTTTAACCAATCTTGTGCATCCAATAAGTACATTTGTGTCATTGGTTGAACATTTAGGTCATTTTCGTCCTCCCAAGGCTTATTCTCGTCCAATTAGGGTTTTTAACCAATCTTGTGCATCAAATAAGGGATTTTGTGTCATTGGTTGAACATTAAGGTCATTTTCGTCCTCCCAAGGCTTAATCTCGTCCAATTACGGTTTTTAACCAATCTTGAGCATCCAATAAGTGATTTTGTGTCATTGGTTGAACATTTAGGTCATTTTCGTCCTCCCAATGCTTATTCTCGTCCAATTACGGTTTTTATCCAATCTTGTGCATCCAATAAGTACATTTGTGTCATTGGTTGAACATTTAGGTCATTTTCGTCCTCCCAAGGCTTATTCTCGTCCAATTAGGGTTTTTAACCAATCTTGTGCATCCAATAAGTGCTTTTGTGTTGTTGGTTGAACATTTAGGTCATTTTCGTCCTCCCAAGGCTTATTCTCGTCCAATTAGGGTTTTTAACCAATCTTGTGCATCCAATAAGTACATTTGTGTCATTGGTTGAACATTTAGGTCATTTTCGTCCTCCCAAGGCTTATTCTCGTCCAATTAGGGTTTTTAACCAATCTTGTGCATCCAATAAGTACATTTGTGTCATTGGTTGAACATTTAGGTCATTTTCGTCCTCCCAAGGCTTATTCTCGTCCAATTAGGGCGTTTAACCAATCTTGTGCATCCAATAAGTACATTTGTGTCATTGGTTGAACATTTAGGTCATTTTCGTCCTCCCAAGGCTTATTCTCGTCCAATTAGGGTTTTTAACCAATCTTGTGCATCCAATAAGTACATTTGTGTCATCGGTTGAACGTTTAGGTCATTTTCGTCCTCCCAAGGCTTATTCTCCTCCAATTAGGGTTTTTAACCAATCTTGTGCATCCAATTAGCGATTTTGTGTCATTGGTTGAACATTTAGGTCATTTTCGTCCTCCCTTGGCTTATTCTCGTCCATTTAGGGTTTTTAACTAATCTTGTGCATCGAATAAGTGATTTTGTGTCATTGGTTGAACATTTAGGTCATTTACGTCCTTCCAAGGCTTATTCTCGTCCAATTAGGGTTTTTAACCAATCTTGTGCATCCAATAAGTGATTTTGTGCCATACATTGAACATTTAGGTCATTTACGTCCTCCCAAGGCTTATTCTCGTCCAATTAGGGTTTTTAACCAATCTTGTGCATCCAATAAGTACATTTGTGTCATTGGTTGAACATTTAGGTCATTTTCGTCCTCCCAAGGCTTATTCTCGTCCAATTAGGGTTTTTAACCAATCTTGTGCATCCAATAAGTACATTTGTGTCATTGGTTGAACATTTAGGTCATTTTCGTCCTCCCAAGGCTTATTCTCGTCCAATTAGGGTTTTTAACCAATCTTGTGCATCCAATAAGTACATTTGTGTCATTGGTTGAAGATTAAGGTCTTTTTCGTCCTCCTTAGGCTTATTCTCGTCCAATTAGGGTTTTTAACCAGTCTTGTGCATCCAATAAGTGATTTTGTGTCATTGGTAGAACATTTAGGTCATTTTCGTCCTCCCAAGGCTTATTCTCGTCCAATTAGGGTTTTTAACCAATCTTGTGCATCCAATAAGTACATTTGTGTCATTGGTTGAAGATTTAGGTCATTTTCGTCCTCCCTAGGCTTATTCTCGTCCAATTAGGGTTTTTTAACCAATCTTGTGCATCCAATAAGTGATTTTGTGTCATTGGTAGAATATTTAGGTCATTTTCGTCCACCCTAGGGTTATCCTCGTCCAATTAGGGTTTTTAACCAATCTTGTGCATCCAATAACTGATTTTGTGCTATTGGTTGAACATATAGTTCATTTTCGTCCTCCCAAGGCTTATTCTCGTCCAATTAGGGTTTTTAACCAATCTTGTGCATCCAATAAGTGATTTTGAGTCATTGGTTGAACATTTAGGTCATTTTCGTCCTCCCAAGGCTTATTCTCGTCCATTTAGGGTTTTTAATCAATCTTGTGCATCCAATAAGTGATTTTGTGTCATTGGTTGAACATTTAGTTCATTTTCGTCCTCCCATGGCTTATTCTCGTCCAATTAGGGTTTTTAACCAATCTTGTGCATCCAATAAATGATTTTGTGTAATTGGTTGAACATTTAGGTCATTTTCATCCTCCATAGGCTTATTCTCGTCCAATTAGGGTTTTTAACCATTCGTGTGCATCCAATAAGTACATTTGTGTCATTGGTTGAACATTTAGGTCATTTTCGTCCTCCCTAGGCTTATTCTCGTCCAATTAGGGTTTTTAAACAATCTTGTGCATCCAATAAGTGATTTTGTGTCATTGGTTGAACATTTAGGTCATTTTCATCCTCCCTAGGCTTATTCTCGTCCAATTAGGGTATTTAACCAATCTTGTGCATCCAATTAGTACATTTGTGTCATTGGTTGAACATTTAGGTCATTTTCGTCCTCCCTAGGCTTATTCTCGTCCAATTAGGGTTTTTATCCAATCTTGTGCATCCACTAAGTTATTTTGTGTCATTGGTTGAACATTTAGGTCATTTTCGTCCTCCCAAGGCTTATTCTCGTCCAATTAGAGCTTTTAACCAATCTTGTGCATCCAATAAGTGATTTTGTGTCATTGGTTGAACATTTAGGTCATTTTCGTCCTCCCTAGGCTTATTCTCATCCAACTAGGGTTTTTAACCAATCTTGGTCATCCAATAAGTACATTTGTGTCATTGGTTGAACTTTTAGGTCATTTTCGTCCTCTCTAGGCTTATTCTCGTCCAATTAGGGTTTTTAACCAATCTTGTACATCCAATAAATGATTTTGTGTCATTGGTTAAACATTTAGGTCATTTTCGTCCTCCCAAGGCTTATTCTCGTCCAATTAGGGTTTTTAACCAATCTTGTGCATCCAATAAGTACATTTGTGTCATTGGTTGAAGATTTAGGTCATTTTCGTCCTCCCTAGGCTTATTCTCGTCCAATTAGGGTTTTTTAACCAATCTTGTGCATCCAATAAGTGATTTTGTGTCATTGGTAGAATATTTAGGTCATTTTCGTCCACCCTAGGCTTATTCTCGTCCAATTAGGGTTTTTAACTAATCTTGTGCATCCAATAACTGATTTTGTGCTATTGGTTGAACATTTAGTTCATTTTCGTCCTCCCAAGGCTTATTCTCGTCCAATTAGGGTTTTTAACCAATCTTGTGGATCCAATAAGTGATTTTGAGTCATTGGTTGAACATTTAGGTCATTTTCGTCCTCCCAAGGCTTATTCTCGTCCATTTAGGGTTTTTAATCAATCTTGTGCATCCAATAAGTGATTTTGTGTCATTGGTTGAACATTTAGTTCATTTTCGTCCTCCCATGGCTTATTCTCGTCCAATTAGGGTTTTTAACCAATCTTGTGCATCCAATAAATGATTTTGTGTAATTGGTTGAACATTTAGGTCATTTTCGTCCTCCATAGGCTTATTCTCGTCCAATTAGGGTTTTTAACCATTCTTGTGCATCCAATAAGTACATTTGTGTCATTGGTTGAACATTTAGGTCATTTTCGTCCTCCCTAGGCTTATTCTCGTCCAATTAGGGTTTTTAAACAATCTTGTGCATCCAATAAGTGATTTTGTGTCATTGGTTAAACATTTAGGTCATTTTCGTCCTCCCAAGGCTTATTCTCGTCCAATTAGGGTTTTTAACCAATCTTGTGCATCCAATAAGTACATTTGTGTCATTGGTTGAACATTTAGGTCATTTTCGTCCTCCCAAGGCTTATTCTCGTCCAATTAGGGTTTTTAACCAATCTTGTGCATCCAATAAGTACATTTGTGTCATTGGTTGAACATTTAAGTCATTTTCGTCCTCCCAAGGTTTATTCTCGTCCAATTAGGGTTTTTAACCAATCTTGTGTATCCAATAAGTGATTTTGTGTCATTGGTTGAACATTTAGGTCATTTTCGTCCTCACAAGGCTTATTCTCTTCCAATTAGGGATTTTAACCAATCTTGTGCATACAATAAGTGATTTTGTGTCATTGGTTGAACATTTAGGTCATTTTCGTTCTCCCAAGGCTTATTCTCGTCCAATTAGGGTTTTTAACCAATCTTGTGCATCCAATAAGTACATTTGTGTCATTGGTTGAACATTTAGGTCATTTTCGTCCTCCCAAGGCTTATTCTCGTCCAATTAGGGTTTTTAACCAATCTTGTGCATCCAATAAGTACATTTGTGTCATTGGTTGAACATTTAGGTCATTTTCGTCCTCCCAAGGCTTATTCTCGTCCAATTAGGGTTTTTAACCAATCTCTTGCATCCAATAAGTACATTTGTGTCATTGGTTGAACATTTAGGTCATTTTCATCCTCCCTAGGCTTATTCTCGTCCAATTAGGGTTTTTAACCAATCTTGTGCATCCAATAATTGATATTGTTTCATTGGTTGAACATTTAGGTCATTTTCGTCCTCCAGAGGCTTATTCTCGTCCAATTAGGGTTTTTAACCAATCTTGTGCATCCAATAAGTACATTTGTGTCATTGGTTGAATATTTAGGTCATTTTCGTCCTCCCGAGGCATATTCTCGTCCAATTAGGGTTTCTAACCAATCTTGTGCATCCAATAAGTACATTTGTGTCATTGGTTGAACATTTAGGTCATTTTCGTCCTCCCAAGGCTTATTCTCGTCCAATTAGGGTTTTTAACCAATCTTGTGCATCCAATAAGTACATTTGTGTCATTGGTTGAACATTTAGGTCATTTTCGTCGTCCCAAGGCTTATTCTCGTCCAATTAGAGTTTTTAACTAATCTTCTGCATCCAATAAGTGATTTTGTGTCGTTGGTTGAACATTTAGGTCATTTTCGTCCTCCCAAGACTTATTCTCGTCCAATTAGAGTTTTTAACCAATCTTGTGCATCCAATAAGTGATTTTGTGTCGTTGGTTGAACATTTAGGTCATTTTCGTCCTCCCAAGGCTTATTCTCGTCCAATTAGGGTTTTTAACCAATCTTGTGCATCCAATAAGTGATTTTGTGTTGTTGGTTGAACATTTAGGTCATTTTTGTCCTCCCAAGGCTTATTCTCGTCCAATTAGGGTTTTTAACCAATCTTGTGCATCCAATAAGTACATTTGTGTCATTGGTTGAACATTTAGGTCATTTTCGTCCTCCCAAGGCTTATTCTCGTCCAATTAGGGTTTTTAACCAATCTTGTGCATCCAATAAGTACATTTGTGTCATTGGTTGGACATTTAGGTCATTTTCGTCCTCCCAAGGCTTTTTCTCGTCCAATTAGGGTTTTTAACCAATCTTGTGCATCCAATAAGTACATTTTTGTCATTGGTTGAACATTTAGGTCATTTTCGTCCTCCCAAGGCTTACTCTCGTCCAATTAGGGTTTTTAACCAATCTTGTGCATCCAATAATTACATTTGTGTCATTGGTTGAACATTTAGGTCATTTTCGTCCTCCCAAGGCTTATTCTCGTCCAATTAGGGTTTTTAACCAATCTTGTGCATCCAATAAGTACATTTGTGTCATTGGTTGAACATTTAGGTCATTTTCGTCCTCCCAAGGCTTATTCTCGTCCAATTAGGGTTTTTAACCAATCTTGTGCATCCAATTAGTGCTTTTGTGTCATTGGTTGAACATTTAGGTCATTTTCGATTTCCCAAGGCTTATTCTCGTCCAATTATGGTTTTTAACCAATCTTGTGCATCCAATAAGTACATTTGTGTCATTGGTTGAACATTTAGGTCATTTTCGTCCTCCCAAGGCTTATTCTCGTCCAATTAGGGTTTTTAACCAATATTGTGCATCCAATAAGTGATTTTGTGTCATTGGTTGAACATTTAGGTCATTTTCGTCCTCCCTATGCATTTTCTCGTCCAATTAGGGTTTTTAATTAATCTTGTGCATCCAATAAGTACATTTGTGTCATTGGTTGAACATTTAGGTCATTTTCGTCCTCCCAAGGCTTATTCTCGTCCAATTAGGGTTTTTAACCAATCTTGTGCATCCAATAAGTACATTTGTGTCATTGGTTGAACATTTAGGTCATTTTCGTCCTCCCAAGGCTTATTCTCGTCCAATTAGGGTTTTTAACCAATCTTGTGCATCCAATAAGTGATTTTGTGTCATTGGTTGATCATTTAGGTCATTTTTGTCCTCCCAAGGCTTATTCTCGTCCAATTAGGGTTTTTAACCAATCTTGTGCATCCAATAAGTGATTTTGTGTCATTGGTTGAACATTTAGGTCATTTTCGTCCTCCCAAGGCTTATTCTCGTCCAATTAGGGTTTTTAACCAATCTTGTGCATCCAATAAAAGATTTTGTGTCATTGGTTGAACATTTAGGTCATTTTCGTCCTCCCAAGGCTTATTCTCGTCCAATTAGGGTTTTTAACCAATCTTGTGCATCCAATAAGTGATTTTTTGTCATTTGGTTGAACATTTAGGTCATTTTCGTCCTCCAAGGCTTATTCTCGTCCAATTAGGGTTTTTAACCAAACTTGTGCATCCAATAAGTACATTTGTGTCATTGGTTGAACATTTAGGTCATTTTCGTCCTCCCAAGGCTTATTCTCGTCCAATTAGGGTTTTTAACCAATCTTGTGCATCCAATAAGTACATTTGTGTCATTGGTTGAACATTTAGGTCATTTTCGTCCTCCCAAGGCTTATTCTCATCCAATTAGAGTTTTTTACCAATCTTGTGCATCCAACAAGTGATTTTGTGTCATTGGTTGAACATTTAGGTCATTTTCGTCCTCCCAAGGCTTATTCTCGTCCAATTAGGGTTTTTAACCAATCTTGTGCATCCAATAAGTGATTTTGTGTCATTGGTTGAACATTTAGGTCATTTTCGTTCTCCCAAGGCTTATTCTCGTCCAATTAGGATTTTTAACAAATCTTGTTAATCCAATAATTGATTATGCGTCATTGGTTGAACATTTAGGTCATTTTCGTCCTCCCAAGGCTTATTCTCGTCCAATTAGGGTTTTTAACTAATCTTGTGCATCCAATAAGTACATTTGTGTCATTGGTTGAACATTTAGGTCATTTTCGTCCTCCCAAGGCTTATTCTCGTCCAATTAGGGTTTTTAACCAATCTTGTGCATCCAATAAGTGCATTTGTGTCATTGGTTGAACATTTAGGTCATTTTCGTCCTCCCAAGGCTTATTCTCGTCCAATTAGGGTTTTTATCCAATCTTGTGCATCCAATAAGTACATTTGTGTCATTGGTTGAACATTTAGGTCATTTTCGTCCTCCCAAGGCTTATTCTCGTCCAATTAGGGTTTTTGACCAATATTGTGCATCCAATAAGTACATTTGTCTTATTGGTTGAACATTTAGGTCATTTTCGTCCTCCCAAGGCTTATTCTCGTCCAATTAGGGTTTTTAACCAATCTTGTGCATCCAATAAGTACATTTGTGTCATTGGTTGAACATTTAGGTCATTTTCGTCCTCCCAAGGCTTATTCTCGTCCAATTAGGGTTTTTAACCAATCTTGTGCATCCAATAAGTACATTTGTGTCATTGGTTGAACATTTAGGTCATTTTCGTCCTCCCAAGGCTTATTCTCGTCCAATTAGGGTTTTTAACCTATCTTGTGCATCCAATAAGTACATTTGTGTCATTGGTTGAACATTTAGGTCATTTTCGTCCTCCCATGGCTTATTCTCGTCCAATTAGGGTTTTTTAACCAATCTTGTGCATCCAATAAGTGATTTTGTGTCATTGGTTGAACATTTAGGTATCCTCCCAAGGCTTATTCTCGTCCAATTGCGGTTTTTAACCAATCTTGTGCATCCAATAAGTACATGTGTGTCATTGGTTGAAGATTTGAGGTCATTTTCGTCTTCCCCAGGCTTATTCTCGTCCAATTAGGGTTTTTTAACGAATCTTGTGCATCTAATAAGTGATTTTGTGTCATTAGTTGAACATTTAGGTCATTTTCGTCCACCCTAGGCTTATTCTCGTCCAATTAGGGTTTTTAACTAATCTTGTGCATCCAATAAGTATATTTGTGTCATTGGTAGAACATTTAGGTCATTTTCGTCCTCCCAAGGCTTATTCTCGTCCAATTAGGGTTTTTAACCAATCTTGTGCATCCAATAAGTACATTTGTGTCATTGGTTGAAGATTTAGGTCATTTTCGTCCTCCCTAGGCTTATTCTCGTCCAATTAGGGTTTTTTAACCAATCTTGTGCATCCAATAAGTGATTTTGTGTCATTGGTAGAATATTTAGGTCATTTTCGTCCACCCTAGGCTTATTCTCGTCCAATTAGGGTTTTTAACCAATCTTGTGCATCCAATAACTGATTTTGTGCTATTGGTTGAACATTTAGTTCATTTTCGTCCTCCCAAGGCTTATTCTCGTCCAATTAGGGTTTTTAACCAATCTTGTGCATCCAATAAGTGATTTTGAGTCATTGGTTGAACATTTAGGTCATTTTCGTCCTCCCAAGGCTTATTCTCGTCCATTTAGGGTTTTTAATCAATCTTGTGCATCCAATAAGTGATTTTGTGTCATTGGTTGAACATTTAGTTCATTTTCGTCCTCCCATGGCTTATTCTCATCCAATTAGGGTTTTTAACCAATCTTGTGCATCCAATAAATGATTTTGTGTAATTGGTTGAACATTTAGGTCATTTTCGTCCTCCCTAGGCTTATTCTCGTCCAATTAGGGTTTTTAACCATTCTTGTGCATCCAATAAGTACATTTGTGTCATTGATTGAACATTTAGGTCATTTTCGTCCTCCCTAGGCTTATTCTCGTCCAATTAGGGTTTTTAAACAATCTTGTGCATCCAATAAGTGATTTTGTTTCATTGGTTGAACATTTAGGTCATTTTCATCCTCCACAGGCTTATTCTCGTCCAATTAGGGCACTTAACCAATCTTGTGCATCCAATTAGTACATTTGTGTCATTGGTTGAACATTTAGGTCATTTTCGTCCTCCCTAGGCTTATTCTCGTCCAATTAGGGTTTTTATCCAATCTTGTGCATCCAATAAGTTATTTTGTGTCATTGGTTGAACATTTAGGTCATTTTCGTCCTCCC
>JBBPBP010001264.1:0-12711 GCA_037974735.1 Cicer chorassanicum
ATTTCAATACGTAATTAGAAATAAGGGTCTACATACAAATAAGGATTATCCGTACAAAGCAGTGCAGGGCACCTGTCGTCGTAGTTCTAAATTTGCACGTTATGGTCCAATAAGTGTCTATCATAAAGTAGTGCCAAGAGAAAGCTTCCTCCAACAGGCTGTGGCAAAACAACCTGTCTCAGCAAATCTGGGTTTCACTTCCAAATCAAAATCAACTTTCCGTAAGTATAAGGGAGGGATATTTGAAGGACCGTGTCCACTGCCTATACATGACATCGTTTCGAGCAACATCAAGTGGCATGCGGTTACTATTGTTGGTCATAGAACATAAGATGGCACCAATTACTGGATTATTAAAAATTCATGGGGGCGGAGTTGGGGAGAAAATGGATATATGAGAATGAAAATGCATCATGGTGATTCCATTTGGGGTCTCTGCGGCATTGCATCGCAAGCTTATTACCCCACAATCTAGTTAGGACTTCATTATATCTACCAATCATTATAGTTGAATTCACATCACATTACACTTTTCTATTTCCTAGTTCTACTGCTATTTAATTATCCTATATATCTTCTGTTTTCTTAAAATTGTTTTCTGACATTATGTATGTATTGAAATTTTACAACCATATATGAATCTTTTAAATATTAATTGCATTTATAAATTGGTTTTGATTTTATATACAATAGAATATATATATATATATATATATATATATATATATATATATATATATATATATATATATATATATATATATATATATATGATAAAGACATACGTGTTTAGAGTCCTTCATAAATATAAGTACATATATATGCGGTGTTTATAAGAAGAAAAAAAAATTTCTATAATATAGTTTTTAAAATTGGACTAGACTTATAGGCCGGACGGATGAACCGAATATTGAAGATATAATTGGTCTGGTTAATGACTTGGACTATATATATCTAATCTGCTCAATTAGATAGACACTTGGCCAATCGTTTGAACGCATAAACCAATTTAAACTGAAAAATCAATTCAAAGAAAATATTTCTTTAATTTATTAAGGGTGAATATGTGCAGATAGTTTAGCTATATCATGCTTTACCACTTGGCCAATCGTTTGAATGTAAATTTCCATACTTTAATTTTATACATTTTACCAATTGTTTCAGGTGAGAATTATTAGGTCGCCTTTTAATGAATCATAAATAATTTATCTAGAATGATGTTGACCTATAAATATTAATTGTATGTCTCCCACTAATTATAGCATTAAAAGCAAATTATTGTGTAATTACATACATTGGGGGACCTACATGCATCCTAGGGTGTGCACCTGCA
This sequence comes from Cicer chorassanicum, assembly GCA_037974735.1. Classification (NCBI taxonomy): domain Eukaryota; kingdom Viridiplantae; phylum Streptophyta; class Magnoliopsida; order Fabales; family Fabaceae; genus Cicer; species Cicer chorassanicum. Next base: position 1,334 of record JBBPBP010001264.1, read on the forward strand.
CCCTCTCAAGTTTAAAAATTAACATCTAACTGCCTATAATATTTCTTTAATAATTACTTTGAAATTTTAATTGCAGTCTCTGCACCTCAAGACTAATTTAAACTTTGTTTCCAAAGTTGTGTTTTCATTCCTCTGCTTGATGATTTAATATTTTACAATTCATTTTCAAATCGCAAAAATGCAACAAACCATAATCATACCCATGTCCTTTGCCAGTTTCCTTCATCTCTCATTTCTTTTTCGGTAAGCCCCGTATCTTAGGAACATTTTCAATTATATTCCTTTTTCAAAAACAAAAAAATGCATGGAGAATATATATATATAAATTTCTTATGCTTGATCTCTAACCTCATTTAATAAATAAAAAAGAACTTAAAGATATTTACTGACACACTTTTTTTATCAATAATAAAATCAAATTATATTTATAAAAAATTTATTGAAATTTTATTTATAAAATAAACTTTTCAATTAATTTTATAAAATATATATTGAGTAAAACATTATTAAACAACTTAATATTATCCAATTACATTGATCGAAATTTAATTTCTTCTTAAATATATATACATATTTGAAAATAATTTAATTGAAATTATTTCTGGCTCAATTAAATAGAAAATAAAGGGAAATAAAAATATTTGTTTTTTATTTTATTTTTAATTTTTTATAAGTAAATTTATTAAAGAAGTACAAAGGATCTTCTAATTCATGATAAAATTACAAATAAGTTAATTAATATACATTCTAATTTCTAATTTATTAGTTTAGATGCACTTTGGGTCAAACCAGAAAAACTTATGGTTTAATGCCTTCTCATTTCTAATTTATTTGTTAAGATGCACTTTCACCCATCATTTATTAAAGTCAGTAATTCTCAATCTTTTTTTATAAATGTGGATGGGCTTTACATATATTAAAAAAAATAGATAATTAATTTAATGTTGGTTATTGTATATATAGATGTTTTTAAAATAATTTATATAATTGGATGTGTCTAAATTTTATTTTCTTATTCTACAACATAAATAAAATTAATTAATAATAGACATGTTTGAAAAAATAACAAATGCACGAGGGAAACTTCTATATACAATTGACCACAAATAAACTGTCTGCTATAACAAGGTGTTTGCATAAAAATAGAACACATGGGTTCGTATTAATTTTCTTTTTATTTGGATTATCTATTCTCCTTCTGATCTCTGCCATCAATTTCTTTTTATTTGGTGGAGAGGATTATCTACTGTAGTAGTCTGTCCAATATATTCCCTTTGATGTTTAATATAAAAAAAAATTAAATATTAAAAATACATGTATTTAATTTAAAATATAAATAAATGGTGATTTCTCAAAGATAACTTTGAGGAATGGTGATTTATTTTCCTATATAAAGACTTCAACACTTCATTATATAATATAACACAAACTTTTGAAAATTTATTTTCTTCTGACACAGAGAGTGATATTGGAAAAAGATGAAGAAGATGATAGGTTCTTTTACGGTGATTGTGTTTGTTTTCTCACTGGTTGATGGCTCTTACATTCAAGATACTTGTGGTTAGTACCATAAGAATCTAAAACAACATTTTTTATAATGTTCTCTATAATTAATTATCAATTGATTACTTGATAGTACTATATAAGTGAGTATTTGACATCTTAACTTTAAAACATCCCGTACTAATTAAATGCAGGTGTTTATAAAAGAAAGGTAGGTTTCATTTGTAATAATAAATAAATTAAAATTTGTTAAAATATAATTTAATGTTTTTTTTGACAAAAAAGAGTTTATTTTGATAATTTATTTATCAAATTTTTAATATATCATCTTGTCTTAGAATAACTAATAATTTTTTTCTGCTGATTTTACAGGTGGGAAGATTGTCCCTTCGTATGGTTGTGCGATGCCTTTAAATCAAATAGAATTATTCAATTTGGATACACTTACACTCTTACCTAACATGAATGGATTTTATAAAAATATTCCCACAAATGTTGACTGGAGATTGAAGGGAGCTGTAACCCCGATTAAACATCAATGTCACTGTGGTAAATTTTCTTTTGATAGAATATTAACAAAAGTGATTTTAATTATATATCATTTTGTTATAAAATTTTATTTAAAAACGATAACTAAACTAATATTTATTTGGAATAAGAGCATGAATAATTGTCATTATTGAAAATATATTTTATTAAAAATAGCTTGGGTCCAGCTTTGAAAAGTCCTTTTTAGACAAATTAAGAGCCATTATTCATATCAAATTTCATGAAACTAATCAATTAATATATTCCATATATGTGTAGGAAGTTGTTGGGCTTTTTCTGCAGCGGCAGCTGTTGAAGGAATTCTTAAAATCAGTGGTGGCCCTTTGGTACCACTTTCGCCGCAAGAATTAATCGATTGTGATGAATTCAACAATGGGTGTGAATCTGGCCAAACAAGTGTTGCATTTGACTACGTAATTAGAAATAAGGGTCTACATACAAATAATGATTATCCGTACAAAGCAGTGCAGGGCACCTGTCGTCGTAGTTCTAAATTTGCACGTTATGGTCCAATAAGTGTCTATCATAGAGTAGAGCCAAGAGAAAGCTTCCTCCAACAGGCTGTGGCAAAACAACCTATCTCAGCACATCTGGGTTTCACTTCCAAATCAAGATCAACTTTCCGTAAGTATAAGGGAGGGATATTTGAAGGACCGTGTCCACTGTGTAAGCGTGACATCGTTTTGGGCAAAATCAATTGGCATGCGGTTACTATTGTTGGTTATGGAACAGAAGATGGCACCAATTACTGGATTATTAAAAATTCATGGGGGCTGATTTGGGGAGAAAATGGATATATGAGAATGAAAATGCATCATGGTGATTCCATTTGGGGTCTCTGCGGCATTGCATCGCAAGCTTATTACCCCACAATCTAGTTAGGACTTCATTATATCTACCCATCATTATAGTTGAATTCACATCACATTACACTTTTCTATTTCCTAGTTCTACTGCTATTTAATTATGCTATATATCTTCTGTTTTCTTAAAATTGTTTTATGACATTATGTATGTATTGAAATTTTACAACCATATATGAATCTTTTAAATATTAATTGCATTTATAAATTGGTTTTGATTTTATATACAATAGAATATATATATATATATATATATATATATATATATATATATATATATATGATAATGACATACGTGTTTAGAGTCCTTCATAAATATAAGTACATACATATGCGGTGTTTATAAGAAGATAATTTGTTTCTATAATATAGTTTTTAAAAATGGACTAGACTTATAGGCCAGACGGATGAACCGAATATTGAACATATAATTGGTCTGGCTAATGACTTGGACTATATATATATCTAATCTATTCAATTAACCGTTAATTTTGGTAGAACGCATAAACCAATTTAAACTAAAAAATCAATTCAAAGAAAATATTTCTTTAATTTATTAAGGGTGAATATGTGCAGATAGTTTAGCTATATCATGCTTTACCACTTGGTCAATCGTTTGAATGTAAATTTCCATACTTTAATTTTATACATTTTACCAGTTGTTTAAGGTGAGAATTATTAGGTTGCCGTTTAATGAATCATAAATAATTTATCTAGAATGATGTTGACCAATAAATATTAATTATATGTCTCCCACTAATTATAGCATTAAAAGCAAATTATTGTGTAATGGGGGACCTACATGCATCCTAGAGTGTGCACTCAACACCTCAAGACTAATTTAAACTTTGTTTCCGAAGTTGTGTTTTCATTCCTCTGCTTGATGATTTAATATTTTACAATTCATTTTCAAATCGCAAAAATGCAACAAACCATAATCATACCCATGTCCTTTGCCAGTTTCCTTCATCTCTTATTTCTTTTTCGGTAAGTCCCGTATCTTAGGAACATTTTCAATTATATTCCTTTTTCAAAAACAAAAAATTTAATATAATTTAAGGCAGAAATACAAACACAGTAAATAATTTTTGTTTTTTAAAAGATCGCATCTTAGAGATACGATTATACGATGTTTTATTTATTTATTTTAGTTTTTAATGAATAATTATTAAAATAATAAAGAAAATATATCTTATTAATGATATATATATATATATATATATATATATATATCTTCTTTAATGTTTATTATTGTGATAAATATTAGTCACCGATCAAAATAATACTCTTGTGATCGATTTCCTCCCTCAACTTGCCAACAACAACTCTTTTTAAAGATCCAAGCTAATATCATCGCAATGACTTACTTTTTTTAGTTATTATTTGTAAGGAATCAAGCCACCATAAAATTCTAATGGTCTGTCACAAAAAGAGAATATGTGTTAAAAAAACATAATAACATAATTTATGTTCATTTAGTCCGTTATAATTTATCTCACTTATGACCTTTTGACCACAATAAATGAGTAATTTTATTAAATAAAAAAATATAGTATATATATATATATATAAATTAATATTAATATAGTTTAAAAAGTATAATTTTAAGTAAAATAATAAATATATATATATATATATAAACGAAAATATAATTTTAGTATCAATTAAAGTGTCAATAATTAAAATAATAATATAAATTGAAAGTATAATTTTAATCAAAATGAAAACTATATAATATTCATTAAATAAATAATTTGAAATAAAAAATTAATATTAAAAAATATAACATAAAATAAAGACTTATCGAAATTCAAGAGAGAAAGAAGAGTGAAAAACTGAAGAAACGTTACAACTGTTTTAAAATAAAAGTTGAAGAAAAATATTTATAGAGAGAAAATTTAGAGAAGTTAGAAGTAAGAAATAAGATGAAGAATTGTAGAATGATATATGTAGCGAGAAAAAAAAAAACATTTGTGGTGGCCAAAACGGCCACAAAATGCTAACACGAGTCTATTGATTTTGTGAGAGTTTGGGCGGTCATAAAAGAAAATGAATGCATTTGTGGCAGTCTACGCTGTCATTATGTTGCAAAAATCTGAATTTTGTGACGGTTTATGCCGCCACAAAATCATGCTTATATTTTCAATCAATCAAATCCGTTGTGAGCGTGTTGGCCACCATAAATTCAAATAACTTTTTTCTCCAACAATTTTTTAATCCTTTTTGGCCGACACAAAAGTTACAATCAACTAAAAAAAATTTGATTTGTGGAAGCTTATTCAGCCACTAATAATAACCAATTTTAATTTTAGTATTCGTGAGATCTTTTTTTGTCAATAATTTGTGAGGGTTTTTTCGGCCACAAAATATTTTTGAAGTTGGCAACTAATTGATGTTATCTTTTTTAATAGTGAGAGTGTAAATTTATTTTAAAAAAAAAACAACTAAACACTTTAAGTTAAAATATTCATAATCGTACTTTAATTTAAATCAGAGTAAAATATTTAATTGTAAAATTCTTTTCCAAAATGACGATTAAAATCATTTTTGCATTATATAAAGTGGTTTCGACAAAATCACAACTATTTCAGATACATAAATTCCAATGCAACAACAACATTGCGATAAGGAAGAGAGAATAAATAAAACCCTTAATTAAAACCCTAAGCTGATCTAGAACTCTAAGTGAGGATGACTGGATACTGAGGGTCCACGGGTGGCATCAAGCCTCACTGCTTCTGATTTCCAATCCAAAATCATCGCTCTCTCATGTGTTCGACGTTGTTGCAATTCTCGCACGACTCAAAACTTAAAGAACCTGGTGCGTAAGCCCAGTCCACATGGTCACAATCTAAAAACAACATATATACGAAAATACAAAGCATGAAAGCATAACATGACATGACATCAATTGATAAACAAGCATGCATATAAATATCATCATATAACAAACAACAAACATGATTCGTGTGATAAAGCACCCTAATGCAATGCTTATGTGCCAGTGCACATGATTCCGGAATTTCCACACCATCCTCGAGGGGTGTAAATCATAAATATACCGCCTTTCACAGACTGATACTAATTACCGAGGTGCCATCTATCATAGATCAACACGATTTACCAAAGTGCAGTCTATCATAGACCTATACAACTCAAAAATCACCGTAAGGATAAGGTGGACCAATCAACTCATGGAAACCACTCCGTGGCCCATCACGGTCACCACTAACTATGAAATGCATGACCATACTTTGACTATTTCACATCAATCATTATGTAAATGCAGCTATCAAAAGACTCCTCTTTTAATACTCCTTAAACACTAATAATTTTTACTGCTTTTTCACATAGCATACTGAAAACATATTCTGATTAATAAAATTCATAACACATATGTTGTCAGTTATGAATATGTTATCACATCAAATACATAAACAATCGTGTGCACGTTTATTAACCATGAGCACAAGGAACATGTATACAAACACACATTGTATTCAAGCTTATATCATATCGTTAGAAAGTTCTCTTACCTTGACAGTGCTTTATTACATAAGCAACTTACGCTACGCCATCATAACCTATCCGATGATTCCAACAACACCTCTCATTTTCCTTGTACCTTAAATTAATCAATTAACTTAATCAATACAAGTTTCTAAACCAACCCCAAATGAACCAAGGTTCGGCCACTATCCAAATCAATTAGGGTTTGACTTATCTCTTAGGCTCCCTAATGTCAAGAAGACCTAGGTTTAAGTACATTGGCGGAAGCGAAATTTAAAAAAACTTATGCTACACTTTGAAAAACTGGAAATTGTTTTTTTCAAACTTATTGAAGTTAACCTCAAATGTTGGTCTTTAACAACTTAGGACAAAATATTTTCTTAATAAAATCAATCAAAGACAACATACTCACACCATTTGAAATTTCGATTAAAGCATCCATCAACATCATAAATTTCAACACTTTAATATTTGAAAAACAAGTAGAAGGTTTTTATCAAGAAATCTTATAAAAAAAAAATCAAATACTAAGAGTTCCAATATTCTAAATACTCAAAATCATGATTCTTCCACTTTGACAATTTTCAAACTTTAATCTTTATTAATTATTCTTTGTATATAAACTTTCACATAAAAACCATATTTTTACATCAGCACCAAATATTTTCGAAGTTCACAATTTTCTTTTAAGTCTATAATTAAAATCTTCATTCCTAATAAAATCACATATCAAAACCCAAAATTATAATCATTCATTGTTTGTCAAAATACATAAATACTTTTTCAACCTCGAATTTTAGCATAAAGTTGACGTATCTACTATAAAATTTAAAACTTTTAACTTCAAAACTTAAGATTGAATCTTTGTTCATAAAGTGAATATTTCTCTTTTAAACCTTCTTGATATACAAAATTTGAACCCTTATATATATATATATATTATATGAACTATTCTCAAAGTCATGAAGTTTGAAACTTTCTTTCTCAAAGTTAAATCTCTTCATAAAAGTTGAAAATTTAATATCAATGACTAAAACTTTTTTGTTCAATCTATAAATGTGGAAACCTTGATTTTAAAAAAACCCGAAGGATAAAACCTTTAACACCTTAATAACAAAGTAAACATAAAGTCATCCTTTAAACAAAATTTTGAACTCTCTTTCTATATATATACCACTTTGCTAAGATTCATTATACTCATCAAAGTCCTTCAAAAAAAATTTCCAAATCCAAATATCATTTAAAACACCTTAAATAATCAATGACAACAACTCACATGGTTTCAAACTTTAAACGACTCCAAATTTTTTTATTTATACAACCATTAAAAATCACAAGAGAACTTTTTCCTAACTTCTTTAAATTTCATAAAATTTCTACCACTCAAATACTTTTGAATTAAAATAATCCACAACAATATATTTACCCCTTTATTTCAAAACTTATTCCAAAAAAGTTTTGCCATGACTTTTTTGTTTCTATCTATTTTTTTAAAAAATTTCAACCCAACAAACATAAAATATTCAGAGTTCTCCCCACCACTAACTCGGTGTCAACAATCTCGATTCATTTTCGAGACTCAAGGAGCTAACTACATAAACATAGAAAATTATAAAATTTACTTCAAGGTTACATTACTCAAGAAAACTAAATAATTTCTTTTTTATCAATCACTCGCTTACTTTAAAATCCCCATTTCACAACTTTAGAATCCTCTTTTGATCATTCAAAAAATATTCCCAGATGATTGGTTTTTTAAGCCATGGGATCTTTCAAAACCCCAAAGTTACTACAAATCAATTCTTGAATTGACAGGTTCGGTAACAATTCAGGATAACCCAAAAGAGGGCCCAATAAACTATTCCACTGCAAAAATCCACAAAATTATCCCTCCTTCCGAATGGGGACATAACCTATACACATCAAAGCAATTCCCATTAGACTTCAAAACCACCATAAAACATTGTAACACATTCAATTACTGGGACTACCAACGAGCCTGGTATAATGCCTTTTTAATCCAAAACAAGAATTTCAGTCATACTTGGCTGTTTTTCTTTAACCTAACCATGGATCCATCAAAAATCCCACAGTGGTTCGCCCATTGGTGGAAACTTTATGGCTCCATCCCAGAAATCCTTCACAAGGAAGTCCAGGATAGCTTCCAAATCTTCAAAACAAATTACAAACCCTCAGATAAGGAACGCATGTTTCACCCTCTCATGTTTTTCTCTACCAAATTCTTTATACCATGGGTCTTGGCATGGTTCTTTGAAAATGACCAAAAGGATGTCCAGACCATCCTAACTAGAAGATTCAAAGTAAGATGGTGGACAAAATTCTTAATACCACCAATCGTCAAAACTCAAGCCGTCACAACCTGGCTTCAAAAACAAGGACTAATGAAGCGAACCCAACTACAGAATCAATTCTTGGCTCAAAAGTCTTTTGCCCAAACTCAATTGGCAGCCGCAAAAACTGAGGATGAGTATTTCGAAATCATGTCTCAACTTTTACAAAGCAAATCCAATTCTACAAAACCTTCTTCCAGCTCAGCTTCTGAAGCATGCATCGAATTGGAGGATCAAAACGAAGATGATTGTTTTGGCATTTTCTCAATTGTTAAATAGTTTTGGACAGAAATTCAAAATGATTTAATTGGACTTAGTCCAATCAAAAAGGCCCTTATAAAAAAACGTTTGAAAAGGCCCTAAAGGCAAAATTGGAATTAAAAAAAAAAAAGAAATTTCGTAGAAATTTCCAAACAGAAGACAAAAGACTTGGCCATTATTTGCCATCAGCATAAAAAGTCAAAAAAGCAAAGGAATCCCACTGACGTTTGTCTGCCACCAATATACTTAGTCAAAAAGAAGAAGGAATATAATCATTTTCTCCACTAAGCAGGTCGTTTGTTCCTCAGACCTTTGGCTATATAAGGAGTGCTCCTCTTCAAGTATAAGGCAGAGTTTGAAAACACAGAGTTTACATAGAGAGTTTTAACTATCTTGTAATCTTCATTGTCTCAATATTCTCGCAAAACCTTGTATCTTTACATTTTCGTTTTCAAAACTACTTGTAAGTTCTATTTTTGAATTAAAAATAGTATAAATTCGTTTCACATAAAAGTTGTTCATTAATTATTAAGTATGCTCTGCACTTGCAACCTCGGTTGATCTGGTGCATCAGAAAACTTGTTGCTTTGCATTTATATTTCTCTGTCTGTTTATACCCTTTGATCTTGCGGCGTCTCTAGTATCAGAGCATTCACCTAGTTGTCACTTTGGTTCCCGAACACCTTAACACCTAGTTGTCATTATAATTAAAAAAAAAACCAAACACACTTGCAAAAGTCTTCTTAACTTTACTAACTTAAACCCTATCATAAGATACTTTCAAATTACCCCCATCATATACATACACGATTTTACAAAAAGAAAAAGATTGAAGAAAGTTATTTTTACCTCAACAAAATAGCTCACAAGCATCCCTTAGTAGAGAAGAACAATTTGTCTTCCAAAAATTTCTTCAATCAAAGTTTGGATTAAGGATAAAAATGGAGGTTTGTGTTCATTAATCACAACACCAACACCCTTGTGTTGTTTGTTTGTGTTTTGAGAAAAATAAAATGATAGAACAAGTAGGGGAAAGGGAGCATAAGGGAACTAAAAGGAAGGGGAAGTGATTTTGTTTTTTTGTTTTATTAGCAATCTTAATTAATTATGGCCACAAATTAAAGAAGGGGTGGTGTGGTCACCTTAGATCCACGTATTATTTACTACATTTTACAAAATATCTTGGGTAATAATAATATGGAATGCAATTAATGTCATATCATTAACCATCTCACCAGAAATATATATCCCGACGCAACTCAGCTTGCAAATAAATCTAACCAAAAGGTCGGACTCTTAAAATATTCTTCGATAAATATATTTATTTATTTGACGGCAAAACTTATTCGATTACAGGAATAATCAAATTTAATATTCTTCGCTCAAAAAAATATTACTCAGAAATAAATCAAGTCTCCAATCACCCAAGAACTTGAATAAAAAAATTTCATCGAAATCAAATTTATTTTAAAATTTGAAAGCGGCAAAGCTCTCTATCGATTTCAAACCTTGAAAAATTTTAGTCTCGGATTCTGACTAGTTTTACATGTGGACTAAATAAAAATATTTCAGTCGTGAAAAAAATATTTTTTTGTACTTTATTCAAAAATAAAAGAAACTGATATACTCAACAACACGTTTTAATTACAAAAAATAAACTAAATATACTTAATTAAGAATTCATTTTCTCCAAGTCTTACAAAGACCTTCTTCCGCTCTTCGCTTGCAAAGTGGAAGCAATTCATTATGTATATTGGGATAGCTTGAGCAATGACTTTTATGAGAAAGCTTTGTCTCGCAAATGATCTTTAACGTTTTGTTGATGTTACTACGGACCCCTAGTTGTTCAGAATGTCAAGAGCAAAAGCATAAACATCATTACCAATCATGTCCCAAAATATTTGATAGAAAATAGTCAGAAGCCCATCGGGGAAAGGGGAATGGGATGCCAAGCTCTTCAAGATTTGCATGGCTAGAGTAATTTCTTCCCTTATAAAGCCATCATGAAGGAAGTCTTTCATATGACCAGAGATCTGGTTGCTAACCACCTATGTTATGTTATCAATATCCACATTTTTAGAATAATTGAAAAGAGTCTTAAAAAAAGTTACATAAAATGGTTTCATTACCTTGTTTGTCAATAATGGAGGTGATCATGTTGCACTTTCTTCTCTGGTCATATGAAAGACTTGTTTGTTAAGATGCACTTTCACCCATCATTTATTAAAGTCAGTAATTCTCAATCTTTTTATAAATGTGGATGGGCTTTACATATATTAAAAAATAGATAATTAATTTAATGTTGGTTATTTTATATATAGATGTTTTTAAAATAATTTAT
>JBBPBP010001265.1:0-12708 GCA_037974735.1 Cicer chorassanicum
GAAAAGTGCAGATGAAATCGACGACTGGGAGATTCTTGTAGCATTCTTCTCCTAAATTTATGACTGTGTCTCGGGTTTCGTGTCGGATTTTAAACCCTAGCCATCATCTGGCCCATAAATACCGATTTCGGCCCATTTTTGTCGGGTAGTACGAAAATCGCACGAAAAGTGCAGATGAAATCGACGACCGCGAGATCCTTGTAGCATTCTTCTCCTAAATTTATGACTGTGTCTTAGGTTCCGTGTACGATTTCAAACCCTAGCCATCGTCTGGCCGGAAAATACCGATTTCGGCCCATTTTTGTCGGGTGGTATGAAAATCGCCTGAAAATTGCAGATGAAATCGACGACCGCGAGATCCTTATAGCATTCTTCTCCTCAATTTATGACTGTGTCTTGGGTTCAGTGACGAATTCCAAACCCTAGCCATCGTCTGGCTCGAAAATACCGATTTCGGCCCATTTTGGTCGGGTGGTACAAAAATCGCCCGAAAAGAGCAGATGAAATCGACGACCGCGAGATTCTTGTAGCATTCTTCTCCTAAATTTATGACTGTGTCTCGGGTTCCGTGTTGGATTGCAAACCCTAGCCATCGTCTGGCCCGAAAATACCGATTTCGGCCCATTTTTGTCGGGTGGTACGAAAATCGCCTGAAAAGTGCAGATGAAATCGACGACCGTGAGATCCTTGTAGCATTCTTCTCCTAAATTTATGAATGTGTCTCGGGTTCCGTGTCGGATTTGAAACCCTAGCCATCGTCTGGCCCGAAAATACCGATTTCGGCCCATTTTTGTCAGGTGGTACGAAAATGGCCCGAAAAGTCTAGATGAAATCGACGACCGAGAGATCCTTCTAACATTCTTCTCCTAAATTTTGGACTGTGTCTCGGGTTCCGTGTTAGATTTCAAACCCTAGCCATCCTCTGGCCCAAAAATACCGATTTCGACCCATTTTTCTCGGGTGGTACGAAAATCGCCCGAAAAGTCCAGATGAAATCGACGACCGCGAGATCCTTGTATAATTCTTCTCCTAAATTTATGACTGTGTCTCGGGTTCCGTGTAGGATTTCAAACCCTAGCCATCGTCTGGCCCGAAAATACCTATTTCGGCCCATTTTTGTCGGGTGGTACGAAAATCGCCCAAAAAGTGCAGATGAAATCGACGACCGCGAGATCCTTGTAGCATTCTTCTCCTAAATTTATGATTGTGTCTCGGGTTCCGTGTAGGATTTCAAACCCTAGCCATCGTCTGGCCCGAAAATACCGATTTCGGCCCATTTTTGTCGGGTGGTACGAAAATCGCCCGAAAAGTGCAGATGAAATCGACGACCGTGAGATCCTTGTAGCATTCTTCTCCTAAATTTATGAATGTGTCTCGGGTTCCGTGTCGGATTTCAAACCCTAGCCATCGTCTGGCCCGAAAATACCGATTTCGGCCCATTTTTGTCAGGTGGTACGAAAATGGCCCAAAAAGTCTAGATGAAATCGACGACTGAGAGATCCTTCTAACATTCTTCTCCTAAATTTTGGACTGTGTCTCGGGTTCCGTGTTAGATTTCAAACCCTAGCCATCCTCTGGCCCAAAAATACCGATTTCGACCCATTTTTCTCGGGTGGTACGAAAATCGCCCGAAAAGTCCAGATGAAATCGACGACCGCGAGATCCTTGTATAATTCTTCTCCTCAATTTATGACTGTGTCTCGGGTTCCGTGTAGGATTTCAAACCCTAGCCATCGTCTGGCCCGAAAATACCGATTTCGGCCCATTTTTGTCGGGTGGTACGAAAATCGCCCGAAAAGTGCAGATGAAATCGACGACCGCGAGATCCTTATAGCATTCTTCTCCTAGATTTATGACTGTGTCTCGGGTTCCGTGTCTGATTTAAAACCCTAGCCATCGTCTGGCCCGAAAATACCGATTTCTGCCCATTTTTGTTGGTTGGTACGAAAATCGCCCAAAAAGTGCAGATGAAATCGACGACCGCGAGATCCTTGTAGCATTCTTCTCCTAGATTTATGACTGTGTCTCGGGTTCCGTGTCGGATTTCAAACCCTAGCCATCGTCTGGCCCGAAAATACCGAGTTCGGCCCATTTTTGTCGGGTGGTACGAAAATGGCCTGAAAAGTCCAGATGAAATCGACGACCGCGAGATTCTTGTAGCATTCTTCTCCTAAATTTATGACTATGTCTCGGGTTTCGTGTCGGATTTCAAACCCTAGCCATCGTCTGGCCCGAAAATACCGATTTCGGCCCATTTTTGTCGGGTGGTACAAAAATCGCCCGAAAAGTGCAGATGAAATCGACGACCGCGAGATCCTTGTAGCATTCTTCTCCTCAATTTATGACTGTGTCTCGGGTTCCGTGTCGGATTTCAAACCCTAGCCATCGTCTGGCCCGAAAATACCGATTTCGGCCCATTTTTGTCGGGTGGTACGAAAATCACCCGAAAAGTGCAGATGAAATCGACGACCGCGAGATTCTTGTAGCATTCTTCTCCTAAATTTATGACCGTGTCTCGGTTTTCGTGTCGGATTTCAAATTCTAGCCATCGTCTGGCCCGAAAATACCGATTTCGGCCCATTTTTGTCGGGTGGTACAAAAATCGCCCGAAAAGTGCAGATGAAATCGACGACCGTGAGATCCTTGTAGCATTCTTCTCCTAAATTTATGAATGTGTCTCGGGTTCCGTGTCGGATTTCAAACCCTAGCCATCGTCTGGCCCGAAAATACCGATTTCGGCCCATTTTTGTCAGGTGGTACGAAAATGGCCCGAAAAGTCTAGATGAAATCGACGACCGAGAGATCCTTCTACCATTCTTCTCCTAAATTTTGGACTGTGTCTCGGGTTCCGTGTTAGATTTCAAACCCTAGCCATCCTCTGGCCCAAAAATACCGATTTCGACCCATTTTTCTCGGGTGGTTCGAAAATCGCCCGAAAAGTCCAGATGAAATCGACGACCGCGAGATCCTTGTATAATTCTTCTCCTAAATTTATGACTGTGTCTCGGGTTCCGTGTAGGATTTCAAACCCTAGCCATCGTCTGGCCCGAAAATACCGATTTCGGCCCATTTTTGTCAGGTGGTACGAAAATGGCCCGAAATGTCCAGATGAAATCGACGACCGAGAGATCCTTCTAACATTCTTCTCCTAAATTTAGGACTGTGTCTCGGGTTCCGTGTTAGATTTCAAACCCTAGCCATCGTCTGGCCCAAAAATACCGATTTCGACCCATTTTTCTCGGGTGGTACGAAAATCGCCCGTAAAGTCCAGATGAAATCGACGACCGCGAGATCCTTGTATAATTCTTCTCCTAAATTTATGACTGTGTCTGGGGTTCCGTGTAGGATTTAAAACCCTAGCCATCGTCTGGCCCGAAAATACCGATTTCGGCCCATTTTTGTCGGGTGGTACGAAAATCGCCCGAAAAGTGCAGATGAAATCGACGACCGCGAGATCCTTGTAGCATTCTTCTCCTCAATTTATGACTGTGTCTCGGGTTCCGTGTCGGATTTCAAACCCTAGCCATCGTCTGGCCCAAAAATACCGATTTCGACCCATTTTTCTCGGGTGGTACGAAAATCGCCCGAAAAGTCCAGATGAAATCGACGACCGCGAGATCCTTGTATAATTCTTCTCCTAAATTTATGACTGTGTCTCGGGTTCCGTGTAGGATTTCAAACCCTAGCCATCGTTTGGCCCGAAAATACCGATTTCGGCCCATTTTTGTCGGGTGGTACGAAAATCGCCCGAAAAGTGCAGATGAAATCGACGACCGCGAGATCCTTATAGCATTCTTCTCCTAGATTTATGACTGTGTCTCGGGTTCCATGTCGGATTTCAAACCCTAGCCATCGTCTAGCCCGAAAATACCGATTTCGGCCCATTTTTGTCGAGAGGTACGAAAATCGCCTGAAAAGTGCAGATGAAATCGAAGACCGCGAGATCCTTGTAGCATTCTTCTCCTCAATTTATGACTGTGACTCGGGTTCCGTGTCGGATTTCAAACCCTAGCCATCGTCTGACCCGAAAATAGCGATTTCGGCCCATTTTTGTCGGGTGGTACGAAAATCGCCCGAAAAGTGCAGATGAAATCGACGACCGGGAGATTCTTGTAGCATTCTTCTCCTAAATTTATGACTGTGTCTCGGGTTTCGTGTCGGATTTTAAACCCTAGCCATCATCTCGCCCATAAATACCGATTTCGGCCCATTTTTGTCGGGTAGTACGAAAATCGCACGAAAAGTGCAGATGAAATCGACGACTGGGAGATTCTTGTAGCATTCTTCTCCTAAATTTATGAATGTGTCTCGGGTTTCGTGTCGGATTTTAAACCCTAGCCATCGTCTGGCCCATAAATACCGATTTCGGCCCATTTTTGTCGGGTAGTACGAAAATCGCACGAAAAGTGCAGATGAAATCGACGACCGCGAGATCCTTGTAGCATTCTTCTCCTAAATTTATGACTGTGTCTCAGGTTCCGTGTAGGATTTCAAACCCTAGCCATCGTCTGGCCCGAAAATACCGATTTCGGCCCATTTTGGTCGGGTGGTACAAAAATCGCCAGAAAAGTGCAGATGAAATCGACGACCGCGAGATTCTTGTAGCATTCTTCTCCTAAATTTATGACTGTGTCTCGGGTTCCGTGTTGGATTGCAAACCCTAGCCATCGTCTGGCCCGAAAATACCGATTTCGGCCCATTTTTGTCGGGTGGTACGAAAATCGCCTGAAAAGTGCAGATGAAATCGACGACCGTGAGATCCTTGTAGCATTCTTCTCCTAAATTTATGAATGTGTCTCGGGTTCCGTGTCGGATTTGAAACCCTAGCCATCGTCTGGCCCGAAAATACCGATTTCGGCCCATTTTTGTCAGGTGGTACGAAAATGGCCCGAAAAGTCTAGATGAAATCGACGACCGAGAGATCCTTCTAACATTCTTCTCCTAAATTTTGGACTGTGTCTCGGGTTCCGTGTTAGATTTCAAACCCTAGCCATCCTCTGGCCCAAAAATACCGATTTCGACCCATTTTTCTCGGGTGGTACGAAAATCGCCCGAAAAGTCCAGATGAAATCGACGACCGCGAGATCCTTGTATAATTCTTCTCCTCAATTTATGACTGTGTCTCGGGTTCCGTGTAGGATTTCAAACCCTAGCCATCGTCTGGCCCGAAAATACCGATTTCGGCCCATTTTTGTCGGGTGGTACGAAAATCGCCCGAAAAGTGCAGATGAAATCGACGACCGCGAGATCCTTATAGCATTCTTCTCCTAGATTTATGACTGTGTCTCGGGTTCCGTGTCGGATTTCAAACCCTAGCCATCGTCTGGCCCGAAAATACCGATTTCGGCCTATTTTTGTCGGGTGGTACGAAAATCGCCCGAAAAGTGCAGATGAAATCGACGACCGCAAGATCCTTTTTGCATTCTTCTCCACAATTTATGACTGTGTCTCGGGTTCCGTGTCGGATTTCAAACCCTAGCCATCGTCTGGCCCGAAAATACCGATTTCGGCCCATTTTTGTCAGGTGGTATGAAAATCGCCCAAAAAGTGCAGATGAAATTGACGACCGCGAGATCCTTATAGCATTCTTCTCCTCAATTTATGACTGTGTCTCGGGTTCCGTGTCGGATTTCAAACCCTAGCCATCGTCTGGCTCGAAAATACCGATTTCGGCCCATTTTTGTCGGGTGGTACGAAAATCGCCCGAAAAGTGCAGATGAAATATCAACCGCGAGATTCTTGTAGCATTCTTCTCCTAAATTTATGACTGTGTCTCGGGTTCCGTGTCAGATTTCAAACCCTATCCATCGTCTGGCCTGAAAATACCGATTTCGGCCCATTTTTGTCGGGTGGTACGAAAATCGCCTGAAAAGTGCAAATGAAATCGACGACCGCGAGATTCTTGTAGCATTCTTCTCCTAAATTTATGACTTTGTCTCGGGTTCCGTGTCAGATTTCAAACCCTAGCCATCGTCTGGCCCAAAAATACCGATTTCGGCCCATTTTTGTCGGGTGGTATGAAAATCGCCCGAAAAGTCCAGATGAAATCGACGACCGTGAGATCCTTGTAGCATTCTTCTCCTAAATTTATGACTGTGTCTCGGGTTCCGTGTAGGATTTCAAACCCTAGCCATCGTCTGGCCCGAAAATACCGATTTCGGCCCATTTTTGTCAGGTGGTACGAAAATCGCCCGAAAAGTGCAGATGAAATCGACGACCGCAAGATCCTTATAGCATTCTTCTCCTAGATTTATGACTGTGTCTCGGGTTCCGTGTCGGATTTCAAACCCTGGCCATCGTCTAGCCCGAAAATACCGATTTCGGCCCATTTTTGTCGAGAGGTACGAAAATCGCCTGAAAAGTGCAGATGAAATCGAAGACCGCGAGATCCTTGTAGCATTCTTCTCCTCAATTTATGACTCTGACTCGGGTTCCGTGTCGGATTTCAAACCCTAGCCATCGTCTGACCCGAAAATAGCGATTTCGGCCCATTTTTGTCGGGTGGTACGAAAATCGCCCGAAAAGTGCAGATGAAATCGACGACCGGGAGATTCTTGTAGCATTCTTCTCCTAAATTTATGACTGTGTCTCGGTTTTCGTGTCGGATTTTAAACCCTAGCCATCATCTGGCCCATAAATACCGATTTCGGCCCATTTTTGTCGGGTAGTACGAAAATCGCACGAAAAGTGCAGATGAAATCGACGACCGCGAGATCCTTGTAGCATTCTTCTCCTAAATTTATGACTGTGTCTCAGGTTCCGTGTAGGATTTAAAACCCTAGCCATCGTCTGGCCCGAAAATACCGATTTCGGCCCATTTTTGTCGGGTGGTATGAAAATCGCCTGAAAATTGCAGATGAAATCGAGGACCGCGAGATCCTTATAGCATTCTTCTCCTCAATTTATGACTGTTTCTTGGGTTCAGTGTCGAATTTCAAACCCTAGCCATCGTCTGGCTCGAAAATACCGATTTCGGCCCATTTTGGTCGGGTGGTACAAAAATCGCCCGAAAAGTGCAGATGAAATCGACGACCGGGAGATTCTTGTAGCATTCTTCTCCAAAATTTATGACTGTGTCTCGGGTTCCGTGTTGGATTTCAAACCCTAGCCATCGTCTGGCCCGAAAATACCGATTTCGGCCCATTTTTGTCAGGTGGTACGAAAATGGCCCGAAAAGTCCAGATGAAATCGACGACCGAGAGATCCTTCTAACATTCTTCTCCTAAATTTTGGACTGTGTCTCGGGTTCCGTGTTAGATTTCAAACCCTAGCCATTTCTGGCCCAAAAATATCGATTTCGACCCATTTTTATCGGGTGGTACGAAAATCGCCCGAAAAGTCCAGATGAAATCGACGACCGCGAGATCCTTGTATAATTCTTCTCCTATATTTATGACTGTGTCTCGGGTTCCGTGTAGGATTTCAAACCCTAGCCATCGTCTGGCCCGAAAATACCGATTTCGGCCCATTTTTGTCGGGTGGTACGAAAATCGCCCGAAAAGTGCAGATGAAATCGACGACCACGAGATCCTTATAGCATTCTTCTCCTAGATTTATGACTGTGTCTCGGGTTCCATGTCGGATTTCAAACCCTAGCCATCGTCTAGCCCGAAAATACCGATTTCGGCCCATTTTTGTCGAGAGGTACGAAAATCGCCTGAAAAGTGCAGATGAAATCGAAGACCGCGAGATCCTTGTAGCATTCTTCTCCTCAATTTATGACTGTGACTCGGGTTCCGTGTCGGATTTCAAACCCTAGCCATCGTCTGACCCGAAAATAGCGATTTCGGCCCATTTTTGTCGGGTGGTACGAAAATCGCCCGAAAAGTGCAGATGAAATCGACGACCGGGAGATTCTTGTAGCATTCTTCTCCTAAATTTATGACTGTGTCTCGGGTTTCGTGTCGGATTTTAAACCCTAGCCATCATCTCGCCCATAAATACCGATTTCGGCCCATTTTTGTCGGGTAGTACGAAAATCGCACGAAAAGTGCAGATGAAATCGACGACTGGGAGATTCTTGTAGCATTCTTCTCCTAAATTTATGAATGTGTCTCGGGTTTCGTGTCGGATTTTAAACCCTAGCCATCGTCTGGCCCATAAATACCGATTTCGGCCCATTTTTGTCGGGTAGTACGAAAATCGCACGAAAAGTGCAGATGAAATCGACGACCGCGAGATCCTTGTAGCATTCTTCTCCTAAATTTATGACTGTGTCTCAGGTTCCGTGTAGGATTTCAAACCCTAGCCATCGTCTGGCCCGAAAATACCGATTTCGGCCCATTTTGGTCGGGTGGTACAAAAATCGCCAGAAAAGTGCAGATGAAATCGACGACCGCGAGATTCTTGTAGCATTCTTCTCCTAAATTTATGACTGTGTCTCGGGTTCCGTGTTGGATTGCAAACCCTAGCCATCGTGTGGCCCGAAAATACCGATTTCGGCCCATTTTTGTCGGGTGGTACGAAAATCGCCTGAAAAGTGCAGATGAAATCGACGACCGTGAGATCCTTGTAGCATTCTTCTCCTAAATTTATGAATGTGTCTCGGGTTCCGTGTCGGATTTCAAACCCTAGCCATCGTCTGGCCCGAAAATACCGATTTCGGCCCATTTTTGTCAGGTGGTACGAAAATGGCCCGAAAAGTCTAGATGAAATCGACGACCGAGAGATCCTTCTAACATTCTTCTCCTAAATTTTGGACTGTGTCTCGGGTTCCGTGTCATATTTCAAACCCTAGCCATCGTCTGGCCCGAAAATACCGATTTCGGCCCATTTTTGTCGGGTGGTACGAAAATCGCCCGAAAAGTGCAGATGAAATCGAAGACCGCGAGATCCTTGTAGCATTCTTCTCCTCAATTTATGACTGTGACTCAGGTTCCGTGTCGGATTTCAAACCCTAGCCATCGTCTGACCCGAAAATAGCGATTTCGGCCCATTTTTGTCGGGTGGTACGAAAATCGCCCGAAAAGTGCAGATGAAATCGACGACTGGGAGATTCTTGTAGCATTCTTCTCCTAAATTTATGACTGTGTCTCGGGTTTCGTGTCGGATTTTAAACCCTAGCCATCATCTGGCCCATAAATACCGATTTCGGCCCATTTTTGTCGGGTAGTACGAAAATCGCACGAAAAGTGCAGATGAAATCGACGACCGCGAGATCCTTGTAGCATTCTTCTCCTAAATTTATGACTGTGTCTCAGGTTCCGTGTAGGATTTCAAACCCTAGCCATCGTCTGGCCCGAAAATACCGATTTCGGCCCATTTTGGTCGGGTGGTACAAAAATCGCCAGAAAAGTGCAGATGAAATCGACGACCGCGAGATTCTTGTAGCATTCTTCTCCTAAATTTATGACTGTGTCTCGGGTTCCGTGTTGGATTGCAAACCCTAGCCATCGTGTGGCCCGAAAATACCGATTTCGGCCCATTTTTGTCGGGTGGTACGAAAATCGCCTGAAAAGTGCAGATGAAATCGACGACCGTGAGATCCTTGTAGCATTCTTCTCCTAAATTTATGAATGTGTCTCGGGTTCCGTGTCGGATTTCAAACCCTAGCCATCGTCTGGCCCGAAAATACCGATTTCGGCCCATTTTTGTCAGGTGGTACGAAAATGGCCCGAAAAGTCTAGATGAAATCGACGACCGAGAGATCCTTCTAACATTCTTCTCCTAAATTTTGGACTGTGTCTCGGGTTCCGTGTTAGATTTCAAACCCTAGCCATCCTCTGGCCCAAAAATACCGATTTCGACCCATTTTTCTCGGGTGGTTCGAAAATCGCCCGAAAAGTCCAGATGAAATCGACGACCGCGAGATCCTTGTATAATTCTTCTCCTAAATTTATGACTGTGTCTCGGGTTCCGTGTAGGATTTCAAACCCTAGCCATCGTCTGGCCCGAAAATACCGATTTCGGCCCATTTTTGTCAGGTGGTACGAAAATGGCCCGAAAAGTCCAGATGAAATCGACGACCGAGAGATCCTTCTAACATTCTTCTCCTAAATTTTGGACTGTGTCTCGGGTTCCGTGTTAGATTTCAAACCCTAGCCATTTCTGGCCCAAAAATACCGATTTCGACCCATTTTTATCGGGTGGTACGAAAATCGCCCGAAAAGTCCAGATGAAATCGACGACCGCGAGATCCTTGTATAATTCTTCTCCTAAATTTATGACTGTGTCTCGGGTTCCGTGTAGGATTTCAAACCCTAGCCATCGTCTGGCCCGAAAATACCGATTTCGGCCCATTTTTGTCGGGTGGTACGAAAATCGCCCGAAAAGTGCAGATGAAATCGCAACCACGAGATCCTTATAGCATTCTTCTCCTAGATTTATGACTATGTCTCGGGTTCCATGTCGGATTTCAAACCCTAGCCATCGTCTAGCCCGAAAATACCGATTTCGGCCCATTTTTGTCGAGAGGTACGAAAATCGCCTGAAAAGTGCAGATGAAATCGAAGACCGCGAGATCCTTGTAGCATTCTTCTCCTCAATTTATGACTGTGACTCGGGTTCCGTGTCGGATTTCAAACCCTAGCCATCGTCTGACCCGAAAATAGCGATTTCGGCCCATTTTTGTCGGGTGGTACGAAAATCGCCCGAAAAGTGCAGATGAAATCGACGACCAGGAGATTCTTGTAGCATTCTTCTCCTAAATTTATGACTGTGTCTCGGGTTTCGTGTCGGATTTTAAACCCTAGCCATCATCTGGCCCATAAATACCGATTTCGGCCCATTTTTGTCGGGTGGTACAAAAATCAGCCGAAAAGTGCAGATGAAATCGACGACCGCGAGATTCTTGTAGCATTCTTCTCCTAAATTTATGACTTTGTCTCGGGTTTCGTGTCGCATTTTAAACCCTAGCCATCGTCTGGCCCGAAAATACCAATTTCGGCCCATTTTTGTCGGGTGGTACGAAAATCGCCCAAAAAGTGCAGATGAAATCAACGACCGCGAGATCCTTGTAGCATTCTTCTCCAAAATTTATGACCGTGTCTCGGGTTCCGTGTCGAATTTCAAACGCTAGCCATCGTCTGGCCCGAAAATACCGATTTCGGCCCATTTTTGTCGGGTGGTACGAAAATCGCCTGAAAAGTGCAGATGAAATCGACGACCGCGAGATCCTTGTAGCATTCTTCTCCTCAATTTATGACTGTGTCTCGGGTTCCGTGTCGGATTTCAAACCCTAGCCATCGTCTGACCCGAAAATAGCGATTTCGGCCCATTTTTGTCGGGTGGTACGAAAATCGCCCGAAAAGTGCAGATGAAATCGACGACCGCGAGATCCTTATAGCATTCTTCTCCTCAATTTATGACTGTGTCTTGGGTTCAGTGTCGAATTTCAAACCCTAGCCATCGTTTGGCTCGAAAATACCGATTTCGGCCCATTTTTGTCGGGTAGTACGAAAATCGCACGAAAAGTGCAGATGAAATCGACGACCGCGAGATCCTTGTAGCATTCTTCTCCTAAATTTATGACTGTGTCTCAGGTTCCGTGTAGGATTTCAAACCCTAGCCATCGTCTGGCCCGAAAATACCGATTTCGGCCCATTTTGGTCGGGTGGTACAAAAATCGCCAGAAAAGTGCAGATGAAATCGACGACCGCGAGATTCTTGTAGCATTCTTCTCCTAAATTTATGACTGTGTCTCGGGTTCCGTGTTGGATTGCAAACCCTAGCCATCGTCTGGCCCGAAAATACCGATTTCGGCCCATTTTTGTCGGGTGGTACGAAAATCGCCTGAAAAGTGTAGATGAAATCGACGACCGTGAGATCCTTGTAGCATTCTTCTCCTAAATTTATGACTGTGTCTCGGGTTCCGTATCGGATTTCAAACCCTAGCCATCGTCTAGCCCGAAAATACCGATTTCGGCCCATTTTTGTCGGGTGGTATGAAAATCGCCCGAAAAGTGCAGATGAAATCGACGACCGGGAGATTCTTGTAGCATTCTTCTCCTAAATTTATGACTGTGTCTCGGGTTTCGTGTCAGATTTCAAATCCTAGCCATCGTCGGGCCCGAAAATACGGATTTCGGCCCATTTTTGTTGGGTGGTACGAAAATCGCCCGAAAAGTCCAGATGAAATCGACGACTGTGAGATCCTTGTAGCATTCTTCTCCTAAATTTATGATTGTGTCTCGGGTTTCGTGTAGGATTTCAAACCCTAGCCATCGTCTGGCCCGAAAATACCGATTTCGGCCCATTTTTGTCGGGTGGTACGAAAATCGCCCGAAAAGTGCAGATGAAATCGACGACCGCGAGATCCTTATAGCATTCTTCTCCTAGATTTATGACTGTATCTCGGGTTCCGTGTCATATTTCAAACCCTAGCCATCGTCTGGCCCGAAAATACCGATTTCGGCCCATTTTTGTCGGGTGGTACGAAAATCGCCCGAAAAGTGCAGATGAAATCGAAGACCGCGAGATCCTTGTAGCATTCTTCTCCTCAATTTATGACTGTGACTCAGGTTCCGTGTCGGATTTCAAACCCTAGCCATCGTCTGGCCCGAAAATAGCGATTTCGGCCCATTTTTGTCGGGTGGTACGAAAATCGCCCGAAAAGTGCAGATGAAATCGACGACTGGGAGATTCTTGTAGCATTCTTCTCCTAAATTTATGACTGTGTCTCGGGTTTCGTGTCGGATTTTAAACCCTAGCCATCATCTGGCCCATAAATACCGATTTCGGCCCATTTTTGTCGGGTAGTACGAAAATCGC
>JBBPBP010001267.1:0-12704 GCA_037974735.1 Cicer chorassanicum
AAAACCCTAATTGGATTCGAATAAGCCTAGGGAGGACGAAAATGACCTAAATGTTCAACCAATGACACAAAATCATTCATTGGATGCACAAGATTGGTTAAAAACCCGAATTGAATTAGAATAATCCTAGGGAGGACAAAAACGACCTAAATGTTCAACCAATGACACAAAATCACTTATTGGATGCACAAGATTGGTTAAAAATCCTAATTGGCTTAGAATAAGCCTACCGAGGACGAAAATGACCTGAATGTTCAACCAATGACAGAAACGCACTTATTGGATGCACAAGATTTGTTAAAAACCCTAATTGGATTAGAATAAGCCTAGGGAGGACGAAAATGACCTAAATGTTCAACCAATGACACAAAATCACTTATTGGATCCACAAGATTGGTTAAAAATCCTAATTGGATTAGAATAAGCTTAGGGAGGACGAAAATGACCTAAATGTTCAACCAATGACACAAAATCTTTTATTCGATGCACCAGTTTGGTTAAAAATCCTAATTGGATTAGAATAAGACTACGGAGGACGAAAATGACCTGAATGTTCAACCAATGACACAAACGCACTTATTGGATGCACAAGATTGGTTAAAATCCCTAATTGTTTTAAAATAAGCCTAGGGAGGACGAAAATGACCTAAATGTTCAACCAATGTTACAAACGCACTTACGGGATGCACAAGATTGGTGAAAAATCCAAATTGGATTAGAGAAAGCCTAGGGAGGACGAAAATGACCTAAATTTTCCACCAATAACACAAACACACTTATTGGACGCACAAGATTGGTTAAAAACCCTAATTGGATTAGAATAAACCAAGGGAGGACGAAAATGACCTAAATGTTCAACAAATGACACAAACGCACTTATTGGATGCACAAGATTGGTTAAAAACCCTAATTGGATAAGAATAAGCCAAAAGAGGACGAAAATGACCTAAATGTTAATTCAATGACACAAACACAGTTATTGGATGCACAAGATTGGTTAAAAACTTTAATTGGATTAGAATAAGCCTAGGGAGTACGAAAATGACCTAAATGTTCAACCGTTGACACAAACGAACTTATTGAATGCACAAGATTGGTTAAAAACCCTAATTGGATTAGAATAATCCTAGGGAGGACGAAAATGAACTAAATGTTCAACCAATGACACAAACGCACTTATTGGATTCACAAGATTGGTTTAATACCCTAATTGGATTAGAATAAGTTTAGGGAAGACAAAAATGACCTAAATGTTAATCCAATGACACAAACGCACTTATTGGATGCACAAGATTTGTGAAAAACCCTAATTGGATTAGAATAAGCCTAGGGACGACATAAATGACTTAAATATTCAACTAATGACACAAACCCACTTATTGGATGCACAACATTGGTTAAAAATCCTAATTAGAAGATGATAAGCCTAGGGGGGACGAAAATTACCTAAATGTTCAACCAATGACACAAACGCACTTTTTGGATGCACAACATTGGTTAAAAACCCTAATTGGATTAAAATAAGCCAAAAGAGCACGAAAATGACCTAAATGTTAATTCAATAACACAAACGCACTTATTGGATGCACAAGATTGGTTAAAAACCCTAATTGGATGAGAATAAGCCTAGGCAGGACAAAAATGACCTAAATGTTCAACCATTGACACAAACACACTTATTGGATGCACAACATTGGTTAAAAACCCTAATTGGATTAGAATAAGCTTAGGGAGGACGAAAATGACGTAAATGTTAAACCAATTACACAAATGCACTTATTGGATGCACAAGATTGGTGAAAAATCCAAATTGGATTAGAGAAAGCCTAGGGAGGACGAAAATGACCTAAATTTTCCACCAATAACACAAACACACTTATTGGACGCACAAGATTGGTTAAAAACCCTAATTGGATTAGAATAAACCAAGGGAGGACGAAAATGACCTAAATGTTCAACAAATGACACAAACGCACTTATTGGATGCACAAGATTGGTTATAAACCCTAATTGGATAAGAATAAGCCTAGAGAGGACGAAAATGACCTTAATGTTAAACCAATGACACAATTGCACTTATTGGATGCACAAGATTGGTTAAAAAACCTTAATTGGATTAGAATAAGGCTAGAGAGGACGAAAATGACCTAAATGTTAATCCAATGACACAAACGCACTTATTGGACGAACAAGATTGGTTAAAAACCCTAATTGGATTAGAATAAGGCTATAGAGGACGAAAATGACCTAAATGTTAATCCAATGGCACAAACGCGCTTATTGGATGCACAAGATTGGTGAAAAACCCTAATTGGATTAGAATAATCCTAAGGAAGACAAAAATGACCTAAATGTTCAATTAATGACACAACCCACTTAGTGGATGCATAACATTGGTTAAAAATCCTTATTAGAAGAGAATAAGCCAAGGGAGGACGAAAATGATCTAAATTTTCAACCAATGACACAAACGCACTTTTTGGATGCACAACTTTGGTTAAGAACCCTAATTAAATTTGAATAAGCCAAAAGAGGACGAAAATGACCTAAATGTTAATTCAATGACACAAACACAGTTATTGGATGCACAAGATTGGTTAAAAACCTTAATTGGATTAGAATAAGCCTAGGGAGGACGAAAATGACCTAAATGTTCAACAGTTGACACAAACGAACTTATTGAATGCACAAGATTGATTAAAAACCCTAATTGGATTAGAATAATCCTAGGGAGGACGAAAATGAACTAAATGTTCAACCAATGACACAAACGCACTTATTGGATTCACAAGATTGGTTTAATACCCTAATTGGATTAGAATAAGTTTAGGGAAGACAAAAATGACCTAAATGTTAATCCAATGACACAAACGCACTTATTGGATGCACAAGATTTGTGAAAAACCCTAATTGGATTAGAATAAGCCTAGGGAAGACATAAATGACTTAAATATTCAACTAATGACACAAACCCACTTATTGGATGCACAACATTGGTTAAAAATCCTAATTAGAAGATAATAAGCCTAGGGGCGACGAAAATTACCTAAATGTTCAACCAATGACACAAACGCACTTTTTGGATGCACAACATTGGTTAAAAACCCTAATTGGATTAGAATAAGCCTTGGGAGGACGAAAATGACCTAAATGTTCAACCAATAACACAAAATCACTTATTGGATGCACAAGATTGGTTAAAAACCCTAATTGGATTATAATAAGCCTGGGGAAACCGAAAATGACCTAAATGTTCAACCAATGACACAAAATCACTTATTGAATGAACAATATTGGTTAAAAACCCTAATTGGAATAAAATAAGCCAAGGGAGGACGAAAACAACCTAAATGTTCAACCAATGACACAAAATCACTTATTGGATGCACAAGATTGGTTAAAAACCCTAATTGGATTATAATAAGCCTAGGGAAACCGAAAATGACCTAAATGTTCAACCAATGATACAAAATCACTTATTGAATGCACAAGATTGGTTAAAAACCCTAATTGGAATAAAATAACCCTAGGTAGGACGAAAAATGGCCTAAATGTTCAACCAATGACACAAAATCACTTACTGGATCCACAAGATTGGTTAAAAACCCTAATTGGATTAGAATAAGCCTGGGGAAACCGTAAATGACCTAAATGTTCAACCAATGACACAAAATCACTTATTGAATGCATAAGATTGGTTATTAACCCTAATTGGAATGGAATAAGCCTAGGGAGGACAAAAATGACCTAAATGTTCAACCAATAACACAAAATCACTTATTGGATGCACAAGTTTGGTTATAAACCCTAAGTGGAATATAATAAGCCTGGGGAACCTGAAAATGCTCTAAATGTTCAACCAATGACACAAAATCACTTATTGGATGCACAAGTTTGGTTAAAAACCCTAATTGGATTAGAATAAGCCTTGGGAGGACGAAAATGACCTAAATGTTCAACCAATAACACCAAATCACTTATTGGATGCACAAGATTGGTTAAAAACCCTAATTGGAATATAATAAGCCTTGGGAGGACGAAAATAACCTAAATGTTCAACCAATGATTCAAAATCACTTATTGGATGCACAAGATTGGTTAAAAATCCTATTTGGATTTTAATAAGCCTGGGGAAACCGAAAATGACCTAAATGTTCAACCAATGACACAAAATCACTTATTGAATGCACAAGATTGGTTAAAAACCCTAATTGGATTAGAATAAGCCTTGGGAGGACGAAAATGACCTAAATGTTCAACCAATAACACAAAATCACTTATTGGATGCACAAGATTGGTTAAAAACCCTAATTGGATTAGAATATGCCTTGGGAGGACGAAAATGACCTAAATGTTCAACCAATGACACAAAATCACTTATTGGATGCACAAGATTGGTTAAAAACCCTAATTGGATTAGAATAAGCCTTGGGAGGACGAAAATGACCTAAATGTTCAACCAATAACACAAAATCACTTATTGGATGCACAAGATTGGTTAAAAACCCTAATTGGATTAGAATATGCCTAGGGAGGACGAAAACGACCTAAATGTTCAACCAATGACACAAAATCAGTTATTGGATGCACAAGATTGGTTAAAAACCCTAATTGGATTAGAATAAGCCTGGGGAAACCGTAAATGACCTAAATGTTCAACCAATGACACAAAATCACTTATTGAATGCACAAGATTGGTTATTAACCCTAATTGGAATGGAATAAGCCTAGGGAGGACAAAAATGACCTAAATGTTCAACCAATAACACAAAATCACTTATTGGATGCACAAGATTGGTTAAAAACCCTAATTGGATTAGAATAAGCCTTGGGAGGACGAAAATGACCTAAATGTTCAACCAATAACACAAAATCACTTATTGGATGCACAAGATTGGTTAAAAACACTAATTGGATTATAATAAGCCTGGGGAAAGCGAAAATGACCTAAATGTTCAACCAATGACACAAAATCACTTATTGAATGAACAATATTGGTTAAAAACCCTAATTGGAATAAAATAAGCCTAGGGAGGATGAAAACGACCTAAATGTTCAACGAATGACACAAAATCACTTATTGGATGCACAAGATTGGTTAAAAACCCTAAGTGGATTAGAATTACCCTAGGGAGGACGAAAATGACATAAATGTTCTACCAATGACACAAAATCACTTATTGGATGCACAAGATTGGTTAAAAACCCTAATTGGATTAGAATAAGCCTTGGGAGGACGAAAATAACCTAAATGTTCAACCAATAACACAAAATCACTTATTGGATGCACAAGATTGGTTAAAAACCCTAATTGGATTATAATAAGCCTGGGGAAACCGAAAATGACCTAAATGTTCAACCAATGACACAAAATCACTTATTGAATGAACAAGATTAGTTAAAAACCCTAATTGGATTAGAATAAGCCTTGGGAGGACGAAAATGACCTAAATGTTCAACCAATAACACAAAATCACTTATTGGATGCACAAGATTGGTTAAAAACCCTAATTGGATTAGAATAAGCCTTGGGAGGACGAAAATGACCTAAATGTTCAACCAATGACACAAAATCACTTATTGGATGCACAAGATTGGTTAAAAACCCTAATTGGATTAGAATAAGCCTTGGGAGGACGAAAATGGCCTAAATGTTCAACCAATAACACAAAATCACTTATTGGATGCACAAGATTGGTTAAAAACCCTAATTGGATTATAATAAGCCTGGGGAAACCGAAAATGACCTAAATGTTCAACCAATGACACAAAATCACTTATTGGATGCACAAGATTGGTTAAAAACCCTAATTGGATTAGAATAAGCCTTGGGAGGACGAAAATGACCTAAATGTTCAACCAATAACACAAAATCACTTATTGGATGCACAAGATTGGTTAAAAACCCTAATTGGATTAGAATAAGCCTGGGGAAACCGAAAATGACCTAAATGTTCAACCAATGACACAAAATCACTTATTGAATGCACAAGATTGGTTAAAAACCCTAATTGGATTAGAATAAGCCTTGGGAGGACGAAAATGACCTAAATGTTCAACCAATAACACAAAATCACTTATTGGATGCACAAGATTGGTTAAAAACCCTAATTGGATTAGAATATGCCTAGGGAGGACGAAAACGACCTAAATGTTCAACCAATGACACAAAATTAGTTATTGGATGCACAAGATTGGTTAAAAACCCTAATTGGATTAGAATAAGCCTGGGGAAACCGTAAATGACCTAAATGTTCAACCAATGACACAAAATCACTTATTGAATGCACAAGATTGGTTATTAACCCTAATTGGAATGGAATAAGCCTAGGGAGGACAAAAATGACCTAAATGTTCAACCAATAACACAAAATCACTTATTGGATGCAAAAGTTTGGTTAAAAACCCTAATTGGATTAGAATAAGCCTTGGGAGGACGAAAATTACCTAAATGTTCAACCAATAACACCAAATCACTTATTGGATGCACAAGATTGGTTAAAAACCCTAATTGGAATATAATAAGCCTTGGGAGGACGAAAATGACCTAAATGTTCAACCAATGACACAAAATCTTTTATTCGATGCACCAGTTTGGTTAAAAATCCTAATTGGATTAGAATAAGACTACGGAGGACGAAAATGACCTGAATGTTCAACCAATAACACAAACGCACTTATTGGATGCACAAGATTGGTTAAAATCCCTAATTGTTTTAGAATAAGCCTAGGGAGGACGAAAATGACCTAAATGTTCAACCAATGTTACAAACGCACTTACGGGATGCACAAGATTGGTGAAAAATCCAAATTGGATTAGAGAAAGCCTAGGGAGGACGAAAATGACCTAAATTTTCCACCAATAACACAAACACACTTATTGGACGCACAAGATTGGTTAAAAACCCTAATTGGATTAGAATAAACCAAGGGAGGACGAAAATGACCTAAATGTTCAACAAATGACACAAACGCACTTATTGGATGCACAAGATTGGTTAAAAACCCTAATTGGATAAGAATAAGCCAAAAGAGGACGAAAATGACCTAAATGTTAATTCAATGACACAAACACAGTTATTGGATGCACAAGATTGGTTAAAAACCTTAATTGGATTAGAATAAGCCTAGGGAGTACGAAAATGACCTAAATGTTCAACCGTTGACACAAACGAACTTATTGAATGCACAAGATTGGTTAAAAACCCTAATTGGATTAGAATAATCCTAGGGAGGACGAAAATGAACTAAATGTTCAACCAATGACACAAACGCACTTATTGGATTCACAAGATTGGTTTAATACCCTAATTGGATTAGAATAAGTTTAGGGAAGACAAAAATGACCTAAATGTTAATCCAATGACACAAACGCACTTATTGGATGCACAAGATTTGTGAAAAACCCTAATTGGATTAGAATAAGCCTAGGGACGACATAAATGACTTAAATATTCAACTAATGACACAAACCCACTTATTGGATGCACAACATTGGTTAAAAATCCTAATTAGAAGATGATAAGCCTAGGGGGGACGAAAATTACCTAAATGTTCAACCAATGACACAAACGCACTTTTTGGATGCACAACATTGGTTAAAAACCCTAATTGGATTAAAATAAGCCAAAAGAGCACGAAAATGACCTAAATGTTAATTCAATAACACAAACGCACTTATTGGATGCACAAGATTGGTTAAAAACCCTAATTGGATGAGAATAAGCCTAGGCAGGACAAAAATGACCTAAATGTTCAACCATTGACACAAACACACTTATTGGATGCACAACATTGGTTAAAAACCCTAATTGGATTAGAATAAGCTTAGGGAGGACGAAAATGACGTAAATGTTAAACCAATTACACAAATGCACTTATTGGATGCACAAGATTGGTGAAAAATCCAAATTGGATTAGAGAAAGCCTAGGGAGGACGAAAATGACCTAAATTTTCCACCAATAACACAAACACACTTATTGGACGCACAAGATTGGTTAAAAACCCTAATTGGATTAGAATAAACCAAGGGAGGACGAAAATGACCTAAATGTTCAACAAATGACACAAACGCACTTATTGGATGCACAAGATTGGTTATAAACCCTAATTGGATAAGAATAAGCCTAGAGAGGACGAAAATGACCTTAATGTTAAACCAATGACACAATTGCACTTATTGGATGCACAAGATTGGTTAAAAAACCTTAATTGGATTAGAATAAGGCTAGAGAGGACGAAAATGACCTAAATGTTAATCCAATGACACAAACGCACTTATTGGACGAACAAGATTGGTTAAAAACCCTAATTGGATTAGAATAAGGCTATAGAGGACGAAAATGACCTAAATGTTAATCCAATGGCACAAACGCGCTTATTGGATGCACAAGATTGGTGAAAAACCCTAATTGGATTAGAATAATCCTAAGGAAGACAAAAATGACCTAAATGTTCAATTAATGACACAACCCACTTAGTGGATGCATAACATTGGTTAAAAATCCTTATTAGAAGAGAATAAGCCAAGGGAGGACGAAAATGATCTAAATTTTCAACCAATGACACAAACGCACTTTTTGGATGCACAACTTTGGTTAAGAACCCTAATTAAATTTGAATAAGCCAAAAGAGGACGAAAATGACCTAAATGTTAATTCAATGACACAAACACAGTTATTGGATGCACAAGATTGGTTAAAAACCTTAATTGGATTAGAATAAGCCTAGGGAGGACGAAAATGAACTAAATGTTCAACCAATGACACAAACGCACTTATTGGATTCACAAGATTGGTTTAATACCCTAATTGGATTAGAATAAGTTTAGGGTAAATAAAAATGACCTAAATGTTAATCCAATGACACAAACGCACTTATTGGATGCACAAGATTTGTGAAAAACCCTAATTGGATTAGAATAAGCCTAGGGAAGACATAAATGACTTAAATATTAAACTAATGACACAAACCCACTTATTGGATGCACAACATTGGTTAAAAATCCTAATTAGAAGATAATAAGCCTAGGGGGGACGAAAATTACCTAAATGTTCAACCAATGACACAAACGCACTTTTTGGATGCACAACATTGGTTAAAAACCCTAATTGGATTAGAATAAGCCTTGGGAGGACGAAAATGACCTAAATGTTCAACCAATAACACAAAATCACTTTTTGGATGCACAAGTTGGTTAAAAACCCTAATTGGATTATAATAAGCCTGGGGAAACCGAAAATGACCTAAATATTCAACCAATGACACAAAATCACTTATTGAATGAACAATATTGGTTAAAAACCCTAATTGGAATAAAATAAGCCTAGGGAGGACGAAAACGACCTAAATGTTCAACCAATGACACAAAATCACTTATTGGATGCACAAGATTGGTTAAAAACCCTAATTAGATTATAATAAGCCTAGGGAAACCAAAAATGACCTAAATGTTCATCCAATGACACAAAATCACTTATTGAATGCACAAGATTGGTTAAAAACCCTAATTGGAATAAAATAACCCTAGGTAGGACGAAAAATGGCCTAAATGTTCAACCAATGACACAAAATCACTTACTGGATCCACAAGATTGGTTAAAAACCCTAATTGGATTAGAATAAGCCTGGGGAAACCGTAAATGACCTAAATGTTCAACCAATGACACAAAATCACTTATTGAATGCACAAGATTGGTTATTAACCCTAATTGGAATGGAATAAGCCTAGGGAGGACAAAAATGACCTAAATGTTCAACCAATAACACAAAATCACTTATTGGATGCAAAAGTTTGGTTAAAAACCCTAATTGGATTAGAATAAGCCTTGGGAGGACGAAAATTACCTAAATGTTCAACCAATAACACCAAATCACTTATTGGATGCACAAGATTGGTTAAAAACCCTAATTGGAATATAATAAGCCTTGGGAGGACGAAAATCACCTAAATGTTCAACCAATGATTCAAAATCACTTATTGGATGCACAAGATTGGTTAAAAACCCTAATTGGATTATAATAAGCCTGGGGAAATCGAAAATGACCTAAATGTTCAACCAATGACACAAAATCACTTATTGAATGCACAAGATTGGTTAAAAACCCTAATTGGATTAGAATAAGCCTTGGGAGGACGAAAATGACCTAAATGTTCAACCAATAACACAGAATCACTTATTGGATGCACAAGATTGGTTAAAAACCCTAAGTGGAATATAATAAGCCTGGGGAACCTGAAAATGCTCTAAATGTTCAACCAATGAAACAAAATCACTTATTGGATGCACAAGTTTGGTTAAAAAACCTAATTGGATTAGAATAAGCCTTGGGAGGACGAAAATTACCTAAATGTTCAACCAATAACACAAAATCACTTATTGGTTGCACAAGATTGGTTAAAAACCCTAATTGGAATATAATAAGCCTTGGGAGGACGAAAATAACCTAAATGTTCAACCAATGATTCAAAATCACTTATTGGATGCACAAGATTGGTTAAATACCCTATTTGGATTATAATAAGCCTGGGGAAACCGAAAATGACCTAAATGTTCAACCAATGACACAAAATCACTTATTGAATGCAGAAGATTGGTTAAAAACCCTAATTGGATTAGAATAAGCCTTGGGAGGACAAAAATGACCTAAATGTTCAACCAATAACACAAAATCACTTATTGGATGCACAAGATTGGTTAAAAACCATATTTGGATTAGAATAAGCCTTGGGAGGACGAAAATGACCTAAATGTTCAACCAATGACATAAAATCACTTATTGGATGCACAAGATTGGTTAAAAACCCTAATTGGAATATAATAAGCCTTGGGAGGACGAAAATAACCTAAATGTTCAACCAATGATTCAAAAACACTTATTGGATGCAAAGGATTGGTTAAAAATCCTATTTGGATTTTAATAAGCCTGGGGAAACCGAAAATGACCTAAATGTTCAACCAATGACACAAAATCACTTATTGAATGCACAAGATTGGTTAAAAACCCTAATTGGATTAGAATAAGCCTTGGGAGGACGAAAATGACCTAAATGTTCAACCAATAACACAAAATCACTTATTGGATGCACAAGATTGGTTAAAAACCCTAATTGGATTAGAATATGCCTATGGAGGACGAAAACGACCTAAATGTTCAACCAATGACACAAAATCAGTTATTGGATGCACAAGATTGGTTAAAAACCCTAATTGGATTATAATAAGCCTAGGGAAACCGAAAATGACCTAAATGTTCAACCAATGACACAAAATCACTTATTGAATGCACAAGATTGGTTAAAAACCCTAATTGGAATAAAATAACCCTAGGTAGGACGAAAAATGGCCTAAATGTTCAACCAATGACACAAAATCACTTACTGGATCCACAAGATTGGTTAAAAACCCTAATTGGATTAGAATAAGCCTGGGGAAACCGTAAATGACCTAAATGTTCAACCAATGACACAAAATCACTTATTGAATGCACAAGATTGGTTATTAACCCTAATTGGAATGGAATAAGCCTATGGAGGACAAAAATGACCTAAATGTTCAACCAATAACACAAAATCACTTATTGGATGCAAAAGTTTGGTTAAAAACCCTAATTGGATTAGAATAAGCCTTGGGAGGACGAAAATTACCTAAATGTTCAACCAATAACACCAAATCACTTATTGGATGCACAAGATTGGTTAAAAACCCTAATTGGAATATAATAAGCCTTGGGAGGACGAAAATCACCTAAATGTTCAACCAATGATTCAAAATCACTTATTGGATGCACAAGATTGGTTAAAAACCCTAATTGGATTATAATAAGCCTGGGGAAACCGAAAATGACCTAAATGTTCAACCAATGACACAAAATCACTTATTGAATGCACAAGATTGGTTATTAACCCTAATTGGAATGGAATAAGCCTATGGAGGACAAAAATGACCTAAATGTTCAACCAATAACACAAAATCACTTATTGGATGCAAAAGTTTGGTTAAAAACCCTAATTGGATTAGAATAAGCCTTGGGAGGACGAAAATTACCTAAATGTTCAACCAATAACACCAAATCACTTATTGGATGCACAAGATTGGTTAAAAACCCTAATTGGAATATAATAAGCCTTGGGAGGACGAAAATCACCTAAATGTTCAACCAATGATTCAAAATCACTTATTGGATGCACAAGATTGGTTAAAAACCCTAATTGGATTATAATAAGCCTGGGGAAATCGAAAATGACCTAAATGTTCAACCAATGACACAAAATCACTTATTGAATGCACAAGATTGGTTAAAAACCCTAAATGGATTAGAATAAGCCTTGGGAGGACGAAAATGACCTAAATGTTCAACCAATAACACAGAATCACTTATTGGATGCACAAGATTGGTTAAAAACCCTAAGTGGAATATAATAAGCCTGGGGAACCTGAAAATGCTCTAAATGTTCAACCAATGAAACAAAATCACTTATTGGATGCACAAGTTTGGTTAAAAAACCTAATTGGATTAGAATAAGCCTTGGGAGGACGAAAATTACCTAAATGTTCAACCAATAACACAAAATCACTTATTGGTTGCACAAGATTGGTTAAAAACCCTAATTGGAATATAATAAGCCTTGGGAGGACGAAAATAACCTAAATGTTCAACCAATGATTCAAAATCACTTATTGGATGCACAAGATTGGTTAAA